>JARWLF010001964.1:0-13540 GCA_029853055.1 Scenedesmus sp. KT-U
AATAGTATGCCTATGTTGCGATGTTCTGGCCAGATGCGCACCTTGAAGATCTGCTTATCTGGGTTTGTGATCTGCTTGCTAAGCTTGCTGAGCAGGCTGCCAGACTTGCCCTTGCGCTCTGATGCTGCAATGCGACCCTGAGAGCACAGTGCAGAAGGCTCGATGTCGCAACCGCTGCACTTGATGTCCTGAACAGATCTTGAACTGTCAGCAAACAATCACATTGCTGTATGTAGACAGCAAGTGCACATTGCCTGTCAACAGCAACACTTCAGAAGCGGAATGGTTCTCGTACTGAACAATCACTTCCACTCGTCTGCACCTCAGTTGCCCATGTGGCTGTTGTTCTGCACTTGCTGCTGCATCATATGATGGGAAAGAACCTCACCTCGAGCTTTCTCAAAGCATCTTCAGCTTTAAGAGCTGCTCGGCCAATAGTCTCATCCAACAGGTTGCAGTTGGGATCAATTGCCTGATAGATGACCAGCATTAAAAAAACTCAGAAGCATCTAAGCAGACTGCAGGCAGCTGGTATCAGTACAGTGCTGATGTGTGTGGTACACTCCGTCTATGCTTCTCTGCTGATGAAGGAGGCAACTGCTGCGATCAACATTCCTGGTGCATGATGCTGACTTCAACAATGCTGTCATAATGCGGTTGCAGTGTATATTGTGTTGATACAACAGTAGGGGCCATTTGAAACAAGCTGAGAGACTGTGAGCAGCTAAGCATGTGTCAAACAGCAAGACATACAGTACAGCAATAGGTGCTGTTGGGTACCTTGTCTTCGATCTGTCTGATGACTTGCAGTGCCTCGTTGACCATGGCATCGCCCTCATCACGAAGGTATGCGTTTTTACAGTTGCTGGCTCGCTCACGCAAGTCGCCAGCTGCCTTCTTGGCTGCATTGATCCGGACAAACTTCGCACCCAGGTCCGCTGCCATACCCGCTGCTCCTACATAAGAGCCACACTAGCTCTACCCGCACGATTTGTACCAAATTTCACCAGGTATATCCTCTTGCATGCAGTCCGGGGATGACACACGCTGATACGACACGCGAAAGCAGCAAGTGTGAAATGCTCTCACTGTCTCGACGGGCCAACCGGCACATACAAGGGCAGACAGACCCTGTGTACGCCTTCTTGTAACCAAAGTCCTACTTTGTGCTACAGATCGCCTGTATACGATCACAATCGACCGTTGCAACACACCATCGCACCCAACAGAAGGCCAGTCTCTTAACAGGTGTTTAACTTTGTTGCGGGCGGGGAAGGAACAGTTTTCATGTGTGCGCTGTAATTTGAGAGCACAACATACCCCATTAGTTTACCGAAGACATACCACTTACTGCCTCACACAACCCACGCTGTGAGGGGTGTATGCAAGAGTTTCAGAAGAAACTTACATGTAGTAAAGCTCAACTAAACACTCTGACGTGTGAATCCAGAGACCCTCCTGCGCGAGCTCGTGGTGCCATTGCAGTTCAGTGAACAGCTAGCGTATACATTGGGCATCATACACGCTTCAAACACATACGAGAACCTTTCCAGCACCTACTGCGCTCTAGCACTTCTGCTTGACAAACTAAGCGCCTTTGCCGTGCCGGTCGCAGCACGCGACGTGCACTTGGCACCACATCACTTCTCAGCTCTCATGTGAACCAAGCCACGTAGCAGTATTCAAACCTCAAGTGATGTCGACGCTTGTTCAGGGCATGAAACTCTGTTGTGACCGTTTACTTTGTCAGGAACATTGGAGGCGATGTTTGTTGTCATAGCACTGTCATACGAACACAGGCAGCTGTAACTGAGGTGTAGTTTGTAGGCCTGTTGATCGGTCACATGTTCCTGCACTATCTTTGTGCTGGCGTTGGCGTGATACCTTGTAGCGCCTGTACGTGTTGAGCGGCAAGTGGCTCTGTTCGGCCGATACAACGCTTTGTAAAGGATTATCAACATCACAGTCTGCATTCGTCCTGCTTTCGATTGTCCTTGACAACCAGTATGCAAAGTTCATTGTCGTCAGGGCTGGCAGCTGCTCAGCAGTTGGACGCCTGGCTCCTCAGCAGCACCATCGGCTACTTCACTAGACTTTACGCTTGCTTTTACTCTATCAGCATCTTGGCTTCCTGCTGGGTGTTCTACGTTGCCCGTCGCTTGAATCCAGGCCCATGGCGAGCTCTGGCTTGCCTACCAGTAGCAGCAGTCCAGTTAGCTGTTACACCTTTTCTGGTTGACAGACACAGGACACCTGTACTGATCGTGCCTGTCATGGGAATATTCTCGTTGTCAGCTTTTAAGGTAACATAGCAGCAGTAGCACATGCATATTTCAACTGCTTCCGGCGTCACCGGAGCAGCAACAGCAGACATGAGTGTTGTCCTGCACTGTTGCATGGTGCGCACTAGATCTACCTTCTACAGCCGCTGTCATGTCATTTGTAACATCATCTGCACTGGCTGCTGCTGTACACAGGTTGCTGCATTTGGGTTTGGTCGAGGTCCCCTAGCTTTGAAGGATTGTCCCTGGTTGGGTGAACTGAAGAAGTTTGGTGCTGTTCTCAGCTTCCCAGTGGTGCCCAAAGCAGGTAAGAAACTGTGCCGTCTGTTTGAAATCTGAATGTTACAGCCCCTTGTCACAAGCATCAGGTTGTTCAGGTTGCACTAATGAGGCATGTCCAGTCTGCTATGTCCAGTGTTCGAATGCTGGCTGATATGGAGTACCATGCTGCAGGCTGATATCAGTTCCATATGTTCCATCCAACTGATGTGCCAATCCAAGACAGCTGAACTCGCACTCTACACCCTCCCTCTGTTCTATGCAGCCTTCAAGCTGAGCAAAGGCACCTCAGTAGACTCCCTGAGCTCATCAGCCCCCACAACTCCCTCAACATTCATGTACTCATACTGCTGTAAAGCAGCCGGAGCAGCAGCAGCAGCAAGCCTCGCTATCTGGCCCGCCCTCCCTGTCCTGCTGAACCACTGGTTCTACGCTCTGTGCCTGAGCCTGAGTCTGGGAGCCATCTGGGACTTCTGGTGTCTTGTGGTCACAATGTGGTTTGGTGTGGAGGTGGCGCCCTCATTTGACAAGCCGTGGCTGTCAACATCATTCGCTGATTACTGGTCCAGGAGGTGGAACCTCACCACAACCTACATGCTGAGGTGAGTGGGTAGGTGTAGGGAGGTGTAAACATCAGTATGATAAGGTAGCGATTTTGACAGGTTTTTTCCAGGACTAAAGCATTCTCAAAATGATCAGTAAGGCATGGAAGGCAGTTGCCAGTGACAGCAAGCAGGTGTCTCATATCGTACTGTTACCCTGTTGGTGCATAGGCCTTTGTGTTGACATCCAACATCTGTGTTTTTGTCGAGTTCCTGCAGGGTGCTGATCTACGAGCCAGTGATGGAGGGCCGCCTGGTCCCAGCAGACACAGATGAGGTCAGCAGGAACAGTGTGGACAGCAGTACAGCACAACATGATGACAGCAGTAAGCAGTCAGCAGCACTGGCTCCTGCAGGCCCTGATGACAACACAGCATCAGATGTTGGATCTACTGCTGATCAGGATAACAAAACCGTGACACACAGGAGCAGGATACAGGTCAATGCAACAGCCAGAGCGGTTAGTGATCATATGGTGATGAACGGGGCTACAGGTACTGCTGTGACGACACACAATGCTGTTGCTGCAGTCAAGGACAGCACTGCTAACGACAGTAATACTGCTAAGGCAAAGAGAAGCCGTTTGTTGCGGCGCTTGGCTGCACTGCAAGCCACCTTTGCCTTCTCTGGTATCTGGCATGCTCTGATCTTCTACTATGCCACTGGATTAGTGACCTACCACTGGTTTACATTCTTCTCAATCCAAGCACCCATCATGGCTGTTGAAGCCATACTTATCAAATGGGCCAAATCACGTAAGCTGATGCTGAGACGGCCTATTGCTATACTGTTGACCAACTTTTTGTTGATTGTTGTTGCCAACCCGCTGTTCTTTGGTCCTTGTGACTGGTCAGGAATGTGCACAGCAATGTTGGATAACGTGAAAGGATCGATAGCTGTATGAGACAAGCATAGTCAAACCAGGGTTGCAGATATTGTGGAGTGTGCTCGTTATAGGTTTCAAGTGTTGCCACTGTGTGTATACATAAGTAGGGTTACTGCATGTACAGCCTAGATGGGATAGTTTACATGCTGAACATGCAAAGCATTGAATCAATAGTGTCTATAGCTGTCCATTATCATCAGTCGTGCGCTGCCGGTGTGCTGGCAATGGTTATGCTGAGTGGAATGCAGTGAGTTGTGTTGCTTGCTTGTTGTCATAGTTGCTCGGATCAGTCTATTGAATACACGCACCGTCCAGTGGTCATGGTTGGGCCAGAGGTCAGCAAAGGTCAGGTAGTTGTGCCGATTAGCAGAACTATGGCAGTCAGTGCTGTACAGCTGGTAGGCTGGTGTAGACTTCTGCTGTTGAGTGTGTCTGTTGTTATGCTTGTCTACATATCCAATGCCATGTAGGTGGGTGATAGGATGCATCAGTGGCATGCACAGCTCATACTATTTGATGGATGTTGATCTTGCAGTTTCAGATCAATGCATTGACAATTAGCTGTAATGTACAACCAGGGCACAGCTGCTGCTAGGTACTCGGTCTTTGACCTGGTGTACTCTGCGTTGCAGTGGTGTGCCAGCTTTTGGTGAGCAGGTCCTCTGGCCCTGGATCGCATCGTGAGGTTTGTGTTCATCGCTACACAATTACTTCGTTGACTGTTTGCCAGCAGCTGGACGATAGTTGGTTGGTGCCATGCGTGCATATAGCAGGCAGTGGCACTTGGAACTGCTGCAGTGCTTTTTGCAGAAGGAACCACTGGTTACTGAAGGCTTCAGAGGCCCCATTGAGGTCGGGGTATTTGTATGTGTAACTTCAAATTCGTTCATGAAGATCTGCCGCAGATCTTCTGTGACAGAAACCAGAGACATCCCAACTCCACCGGACTCAGATCAGTGCTCCTGTGATATTCTGGTTTGTATCCATACACCTCGAGAGAGCTCTCTTTACCAGAGTTCTGAAGGAGATGTGACATTTAAGTGGCTGTTACAAGCCGGTTACATCACAATGAATTCTATGAAAACTCACAGAGTGCCTGTTTATATCTGAAGTGAGTAGTGAACTAATGCTGCAGATCATGGTGACAACACTGAGACGGGGATGCTTGATGGTGCATGACTCTTGCTACATGATCATGATGGCACCTAGCCTGCTGACTGAACTACGACTTTGCTATTCAACAGACTACCAGATGCTACTGCCAAATACCTTGTGATACCCCTTACAGTGCAGATTGTCGTGCATTAGCTGTTGAGTTCTCACCACACCTGATACCAGCAGCACCAAAGTCACCACTGGCACTTCTCAACTGCTGCTGCTGCTGCTGTTGATGCTGCAGCCCCCCCTGTGCACTGACCCTCCCATTAAGACTCTCACCCCCTGCTGATGCCCTGCCCAGACCAACATCATCCTCAGGAGTGAACCAAGGATCATCTCTGTTAGCCCAGGCACTAATCAAATGATGTGCAACAGCAAATGGAGGCGGTATAAAGAAGCCTAGACTACTCCAGCTGCGTTTCTGTATATCTGGTATAGGCCCCGGTCTGTTGTACAGGTTGACAGCTGCTCTGAGTTCTGCTCTGTCGTACCATTGGACGTCTTCCATCTCAGCGGGGTTCAGCAAGACTTCGTAGCTGGTGGCGCGGGCGACACAGCCGATCATGAGTTCACAGGACCCATAGCGGCCGATTGGCCATGGCTGTGTGCCAACAATCTGGACATCACTGACCTGCAGGCATAAGGGACAACAGCAGAGGGTCAGTACACCTGCGATCTCAAGCTGCTGAGCTGTCTCAGGAGTACCACATTTGTGTGAAAGCAGGCTGCAGCATTGTTACTCACCAAGCTGCACACAAAAGTCGAGCACAACAGGGCAGACGATGTCGCAGGCGTGCTGATGTCGTCCTTGCCACCCTCTCAGTAGTCTTGATACTGTTATACACCGCAGGCCATGCACCATGTAACATGACGGTTGCAGTGGCTGCTCTGCACCCAATGAAAGCCAGGATCCCCCCCTCAAAGACCCCCTCACCTGCACTCTTGCCTCCTCCATCACCTCTCTCCTGACGGCCTCCTCAATCCCCTCACAGGGGTCTATGAACCCACTGAGACAGGTGTACATGCCGGGGGTGCTCTTGGCTGAGCGACCTAGAAGTGCTCGGTGGCCATCAGGTGATTCAACAAGCATAATCACCTGGTGCGATGAGAGTAAGACACACGTGACTATTAAGACTTGGCTGTTGCATCCTTATATCAAGCAAAGTTCCGCTCTCAAACTTGTCATCAGGTCTTTGCTACAGGGCACAGGCATTGAAGTGACTGGAAAGTGTCCGTTGGCTGTAAGCTGATGTGCAAGCATATGCCCTGCATTGTCCTGCCAGGTTGTAGGTGGGTCTCCAAGACTCACCACAGGGTCTGTTCTGGGGTATAACTTGTGAGTTGGGCCGCCGTTGTTTGTGCAGCGCCGTCGTGCACCGCCCTCGGTGGGTACTGTACGGCTGCCACAGCGGTTGCAGAAAGAGTGTGTCTGCAGAGGCATACCACAACATGATGACCAAAGCAAGCTACAGACACCATGAGAGGCTTCTAGATGAAGTAAGCGTTGTCCTGCAGCATGGGCACACTGCCTCAGTACACTCTTGGACCGTCCAAGAACAGCAACCTGCATTACAGAGTGTTAGCACACTATTGGTCTGCTCGTCATTGATTATCATGCTCCAGTCTGCAAGCATGTCAAGAGCACTGCAGCCCAGAGCGTTGTACAACACTGCAATACCTGATGCCATTGACTGAGTGCTACTGCTTGTCCGGCGATGGCTGCAGCATCCAAGCTCAATGTGGGCAGCAGTAGCCGCAGATCCTTCAGCGATACTTCAAGATCACAGCCGGTGCGGAGGAAGTCCTGTTGACATGGAACAACAGAAACAGCAGCAACCGTCATCATCACTATGCCTCATGGCCCCTGCCAAAAAGATGCCATGATAAGGTGATTGTGCTGAGGACACTCTGCTGAGCTCAAGGTCCTGATAACGGTGATGGGAAGTGCAGGAAACCCAATATGAGTGTCCAACGCACTGTGCCATGTGGTTGCCACTTGCTGTGGGCCAGGTTCAAGAGCCGAAACGGTATGGACTGTGATGCTGCTGTTGACTGCTGCATGCTTGCCACCAACATCAGCACTCTCACCATGAACAACTCCCTCGCTGGGCTGATATCGACTGCAAACGTCCAGCGTTCTTGGACATCCAGACCCAGCAAATATAAAGGTAGTGGAATAGACACAGCCCCATCACCTGCAGAGTGAAGAACACAGCTGTTGCTTTGATGTGGCCGAAGCAAGGGCTGCTTACTTCAGTGTTGCTCTGCACAGCGGCCCCAGACAGAAACACCTCTGTCGATTGAGACTGTTTCAGTGCTGAAAGGTGTCACCGTGCTAAGGTGATTCTGCATCTCGCCTGACAGAATCGGACATTGTTGTGGACGTTGGTCGACCGATACACAACTGAAATGCTATCTGCAGCTGTGTCCACATAGGTGATCTACCGCAGAGCGCGCAAGATATGCTGAGGAAAGGTGCATTGCATGCGGTGCATGGTGGCACATGGGTAACCAAAACAGGGCAATAAGCACATCATGAGCAGGATAGGATGGCAGCAACTGCAGCACTTCATGAAGCACACGTTCCAGGGCAGGAGATGGCTTGAAACAATACAATAAGCATGACAGCCTGCTGATCACGAATCATCTGGGCTTTGATGACAGCTTACATGAGAACTGTCTAATGAACATATGTCCATTGATCTGAATTAGTAAGCAACTCACTGGGTGTCCAATTCAGCAGCAGCTGTTCTCCCTGCAGCTCCAGTTCAGGGTCATCTGACCGCAGAAGCAGTGCTTGGAGGTCTTGATGAACACCAGGTGTACTATCTGGGCCTATGGGCCGCACAACTACGTCTCTACCGGCTACCACAATCAGACTGACCTCTGACTCTGGAGTGAACGTGGCCTGGAAGCGTTTTAGCAAATCACTGTGTCGATCCAGAGGATTACCAGTGAAATGTTGAGGGGGCAAAAAGCCACTAAACGCGGCTTGTGACATCTGATTTCGCGCTGGTGATACAGTTTCGCTCAATGCTCACGTGTTCTAGAGGCAAAGCGCGATGGAGTCAGGATGGGTAATCATATTGGAACACACGAAAGACCTCATCATGCAGGCATCAGCGAACACGAGGCTGAAGCGAGCATAATCAGCGTCCAAGATGGCTGGCACCGAAATAGCGTACTGTTGCTGCTGTGGAACAGCCTGCGGCAAGATAAGCCAATCAATTCATAGTAAAATTATACAGTGAAGGCCTTCGGCAAGCCTTGTCCTTTCGCAGACGTGTGTACGCGTCATTCGTTCGCTGAACCCCTCTGTTTGCATCCCGCCAAGGCTGCAAATCAGCTGAACGAGGCTGATTAGACCGCAACTTAGGTCTTGTCAGCAGTTTCTTTGTAATCATCGAAGGGATGATGGAAGCTATTCTTGTTGCAGTCGTCTATCAACACACCTGGCAGGCAGTACAGCAATGCAGTACCGTGGTTGCTGCTGCAGATAACAACGGTGGCGTGCTGCCAAAACATCATAGTAACTTATGCTTCTGCTGCATGCACTACTCCACTGCAACCGCCGCCTCACCGTAAACAGCATCAATATCACGCCATGCCATATCCACAACTTGTGGAATGTGCTTGAAGTTTCTTATACAACTTGCAGCGTACTGATTTAAAAGCACATATACACACTGCACTGCATTGCCAAACGGCAAGTACAGTCATTACTCTACCTTCTGCTTCTGAACAACCCAGTCATGTCCATGAACACGAAACTCTGCCAACAGCATCAACACAATCATGCCTATCAACACACCAGCCTTGGTAACCCTCCAACCTTGCTGCTTATGCTTGGCCCTCCTTGCTGCTGCCTTGTGAGCCGCCTCTCCCTCATCAACATCTTCTGCACCATCACCTTCGTCATCGTCTGTATCATCATCAGTGGCTATCTCAGCAGCCTGCTGCTGCCAAGCTGCCTGATCCCCATCTGCTGAATCGTCTTCCGCCCAGTGCTCCTGAGCCAGCTGCTTGTATATGCTGCCAGCGTCAACCATGAGACGCCCGTGCAGCTCTACTATCAGCTCAGTCTCAAGCTCATTTGCCTCCTCCTGCAAAAGTACACAAGATGGCAGCAAGCACAGGTCATCGTGCAGTACCTACAGCATCTGCAGTCATCAAACTACTGCATGACATGGTGCAGTTGTTAAATCATCCCAGCAACAGTGGAAGACAGCGTGGTGTGTCTATGTAGATTCCAACCCCTGCTAAGTCTCACCTGCACATCCTTCTCAAGGCCTGTCAGGTTGAATGCATACTTGCCACCACCTTGCTTGAACAGCTGGAACACACTACTGGCTGGCCGTTGCTTCCCGTCTTTACTCTTCTTGACTGTTGGGTCCTTATCTGCTGATGACCACGTTGGCGCTGTTGTGACCTTGCTGTGCAGGAGGTACAGGTCACCAGATGACGTAGTGTCAAAGCTATACTCTTTGATCAAGGTCAAAGTGCTGGGGGCCAGGTATGGATTTGGCAGGAACTCCAGCTCCACTGCAGACATATCACATCGTTTGATATGTTAATCTGCTTTCAGGTGAGCAGACAGGCAAGCAATTGACCTTTGGGACTTATAATGGCATCCATTCCTCAAGGCCACAGCCAAAACCAGCACCACCACGCAGGCCTGTCACTATAAACATTACTTCATGTCCTGCTGCTCAAAATGCACATCCATCAACTCACATCTGCCATGTAGCTCCTTGCCACCGCTGCCATCTGATACAGGGCTGCTGAGGCTGAATCGCACATCTGCTAGATTTGCAAGGACAGCTGCATCCCGTGGACTGATGGCCAAAGCAGCAGTATCAGCAGACCGCAACACACGCAGCCAGAAGCGAGGTATTGAGCAGCTGTTGCCTGAGGGCAACAGCGTGGACCTGCAGATACATGGCAGAAGAGGTGAAGAGTTTACTGGACAGCCTTAACACTTAGCAGCCAGGGCCGTGAGAATGGCACTAGTCCAACATCAAGTTATTTCTGAATGCCCTGAGCATGGCGAAGACAGTAAACCATCACTGCAACCAGATACCAACAGCTTCAGAGCATGTGCCTGTGTGATTGCTGCCCTTTGATACATGTGGTAGATGGGTACCAGGCTGAGATGGTGTCACTAAGCTGGTTACACTGCTTTGCTATCAGAGTCATAAACACTCATGAGACATGTCAACAGGTTGCAAATCGCCCTTCACTGCACACACCTGCGCTGCTCTGCGAGCTGCTCCCTGAGCTTGACTTCCTCCTGCATTGCTTTGGCTCTGAGCTGCTGCCTCTCATCTGTCAGTGTGTTGATCTGCTGCTGGTTGTGCCTCAGTGCAGCTAGTATGACCTGCACCTGTTCAGGCAGCTCTGATGGGTCAAGACCAGCAGCACCGTGAACGAGCTGGTAACCATCACCCTCTTCCTCCTCTTCGGAATCTAGAGACTGCAACAAGATTACATGTAGCAGTTGCTAGATCAAACCAACACAAGGCAATCACTGACCGGCACAATGATCTTGACTACCTAAGCAACAGGCTTGTAACTCAACATAGCTCAAGCAGAGTCCTAAGCCTTCTGGTTTACTTCTATGTGTGCCAAAGCGTGTAATGTAGGCTAGTTCCTGCACTGGTTTGTGAGTATGCTGCAACACGCTAGGCAGTGTTTGCGTATCACCTGCAGAGGTCCTGCCCGGTATAGATCAGTTGCCTTGGGTAGCACCTCCTCTAGGATGAGCCGCATGAGCAGTTCATCACGCTCCCTCTTCGCTGACTTGGTACCTGCAGCCTGTAGACAGTACAAGGCAGACTACAAGTTTGAGTCTTTGGAAGCAGACGCCTAGCTTGATGAGCACTGAACTGAGTGGGCTAGGTATTATTGTGTGTCAAACCACAGCACAGCAATCACTGAACTCAATCAAGGTCAAACAATCAGTCACTCAACTGCAGACTATACAAGCAACGCAAGGGTCATCTGATGCACATCAAAGCATGACTAACTGCTACCTGTGCAATCAGTAGTTGAGGTCACTACGACCCCAAGACATGCCGTTACCAGGCAGGCCACCAGCACATCTACGATTAGCTGAACAGCCCACCTCTTCCCCCTCTTCATCCTCCTCATGATCTTCGTCATGTAGGGCCACTGGGTCATACAGCTGCTTCGGAATCTTCTTACCCTTCTGGCTGCTGCTGTCACCCTCAGGCAGAAAGAACCTGAAGAAGCTGGAGCATGGCTTCACCCGGACACTGCTGCTGCTGTCATCCTCCTCAGCGCCAGCCTTGCCTTTGCCCTTCTTCCCCTTCTTGGCACCACCCCTCTTGACTGCCTACAGACACACCAGCAGCAATATGTTGATACCCAGCATTGCCAGGCGAGATGCTGGCAACGTATGTATTGATTTTGTTGGGACAGCACACACTAGTCTGTCCTTGGAGACTGTCCTGCAACATACATTCAACAACACAGGGTGAGCCTCAGGTACAGTATCGCTGCTGGTGTGCATCACCTTGACAGTAAGATTGTGTGCTGTGTCCTTCCACTGTATGTCTGTAGTCACTTCTGGCACACCTAGCTCCTGATCACCTAGACGCCGCCGCAGCATGTTGTTGGTAAAGAAAGGGTTCGAGGAGAAGCTCATCTCTAGTGTGGGGGGCCCGCCACCTGGACATTCACAACAGACAGCGCAGCTCACAGAGGGAAGAGCAAATGGGACAACACGAGCTCCCTGCTGCCTGATTATACACTATATCGCTTCTTGCTTATGAATGCCACCTCGGCACCTGCTGATCATGCCCACTTCATTCACACTCTGAACCTGTAGCAAGTGAGCATTGCTGAATGCTGGCAACATCAGAAACTTAAGACTTTGGACGAAGTCACAGCGCCAAAGCCAATCACCTGAATGATGCACAGCTTTGACACTTGTGCAGTATGCCAGCGCCAACTTGTCTCTGCTGTTGATCTCTTCAGCCACAATGTCCTGCAGGCACCAACAGAATGGAGCTTGTAGTAGTGCTCAGGGGCAACAGTAGTGCAGAATGTGACAGCAGGACCAATATGAGACTCTTAAACAGCTGACTTTAGGTAGCCTCAGAGATGCCATGACGCATGGTTGACTGCTGCAACTGCCTGTTTGCATCAGCTGTAGGGTTGATGCTGGCCATGCGAATACATCACAGATGCTGGTCACCTGATTGTACATAGCATTGAGCCAGAAGTACGGGACCCCTTTGTGCGCTGCAGCTTGTGTTGTTGCGCTATCATGGGATGTGTACTCAGCCAACTCTTCTGCTGTAGGAGTTCCTTTACCAGATACAAGCTCTTGCCTGCGTCACAAACGGCATGACATGCATGTTGCAACTGTATACGTGCATCAACCACATCTGCGCGGTGCTGCTATCTCCATACCACGTACTCGTGCTTCTACAGTATCCCCCCGCTCATACCTACTATAGCAGGACACGCAGGACCCCGGGCCCCGAAAGAAGGGGAGAGGGCAGGCTGGTACATGTCATGTCAAATTCTCAACAAAAGCTTGCACCATATATCAAGAAACATACACATGCTGCCAACCCAGGGTGCACACATCAACGAATTTCGGTTTTGGTAAATGTCACCGAGCACCCCATAGGTGATTCAACAGGACCAAATAGATTACTGAAGTTGCTTGTTGGTTGACCAGCCTATACATCATTTGGAGTGTTACGCTCAATACCTGCGCTTGTATAGCTTGTCCAGCGAAGCATGATAGTCTTTATACGAGGACTGAATGTCTCTGTACGCTGCTTTCAGCTCTCGCTGGTACTCCAACTGCATGCACCAGAACAGGTGGTTGGTCATAAACAGCTGTGTCAAGCTGACAGAGCTGCGTAACAAGTAGTTTACGATCAAAGTTACCTCCAAACTGCATATTCTATCGAGCGCCTGCTCCATCTACTTGTCTGTGCAACCCGTCCAGCGAAGCGCTAGGGATGCTGAGGTATGATTGGCCTGGTGGTGCTCAAGGCCCGGACCCAGTGCTACCAAACTGCCTATCGACTTGAACATATAGGCGTACGACCTTGTAGCACCAACAGGGCCAGCAATCACCTGGTTTACTGGTGATGTAAACAGGCACGCCTGTCTGCCTCCGGTCCCGGGCGAGCAGCTGAGTTTAGCTCTTCATAGAGACAGCCGTTTGAAAAGTGACATGGCTTCAAAGCCTGTTTGTTGTTGACATCGTAGACGCGTAGATTGGGTAGACATTGTCAAGACAATTACGCCCAGCACGCTCGTGTGACAGCATGTGCATCTTCTGCTGCTGC
>JARWLF010001973.1:0-14148 GCA_029853055.1 Scenedesmus sp. KT-U
TGCCCTGCAGGTACAAGATTGCTGGTGAGTCTTCAGATGAAGAGCCAGAACCCGAGCCTCCTGGTTCACCTGAACCCGAGATGTTCATGGTTGCCGGCCCAGGACTGGCAGGTGGCGCAGCAGGCACACCAGCTGTGCTTACAATCACATCACGTGATTCAAACCGCCGCAGGATTACGGAAGGCGGTGATGACGTGGAGGTAGTTGTCATACCTGGCATGGGCTGTGCAAGCGATGCAGAGACGCTGCGTGCAGACATCTCAGACAGGGGTGATGGCAGTTATGTGGCCAGGTTTACTGTGCCCTGCAAGGGAAACTGGCGTATAGAGGTTCGCGTTGAAGGCATCCAAGTTGATGGATCCCCCTTTCCTGTCTACTTTGGTCCCCCTGGGAGCCTTGATGCAGTTGAGGCTGAGAAAGCAGCAGAGGAGGCACTGGCTGCTGCAGCAGCAGGTGGACAAGCATCACTGGCAGCTGCAGTTGCAGGTGCAGCAGACCCATCAGCCACTGCAGCAGCGCCAAAGGTAATAGGCTCTAGCGGGTTAGCCAATCCAGCAGCAATAGCAGCAGCTGCCGCTGGTAACCCACTGGCAGCTGCTGCTGCAGCAGCGGCAGCGTTTTCGGCCATGCCAGCATCTGCGCCCGGTGTTCCTGGACCTGTCAACAGCTTGACAGCAGCGATGGCATCAGCTGCAGCTGCTGCTGCTGCCGGTGCTACATTCGTCAACCCCCTGGCTGCCAACCCTGCACAGCAGCAGTTGGTGACCCACTTATTGGCCAACAAGGGCGTGGCAGATGCTCACACGCGCTGCGTGGTGGTGACAAAGTTCCCTCCTGGCCTAGACAGCACTGCAATCAAGGCGTTGATGGCTGTTGCTGGGTCAGTGGTGGATGTGCAGCTTTCTGGAACCGGTGTAGATCAGTTGGCGTTGGTTGAGTACTCCAGTGCAGCAGAGATGGCCACAGCGCTGAGCCTCAATGGTATGAAACTCGGTGATGCCTACTCCATGCAGGTGTTCAAAGCTCCTGCAGTCAGTGTCGACCAGCTAATGGCTATCAATCCTGTGATGGCCATTCACATGCAGAATGTGCAGCAGGCACAATTGTCCATGCTGCAGAGCCAGGCTCTCATTGCACAGCTGAGAGCGCAGTCAGGTTTGCCAATGCCAGTTGCAGCAGATGTCGGCGCTTCTGCACCTGCTGCAGCTGATGTCAAGCCTAGGCAGAGCAGCAGAAGCCGCAGTCCTCCTGCATTCCTCAAGGAGAGGCAGAGGCAGCGGGAGCGGCAGTTGGAGAAGATGCAGAGAGACAGGCGAGGTGGTGGTAGGCGAAGCAGAAGCAGAGATCGCAGCAGAAGCAGGTGAGATGCCGCTTGTGTATTGTAACCCCTTGGCTGCAGCAAGCCTGCAGGTTGGTATGTGTAAACAATGCACGAGTACATCTCTATTCTGGTGAGCTATTGCTGTTGTACCCTGAGGCTCGTGTCTGACCAACTCATATTCATGCATGGAATGCTTGCAGGGATCGTAAGCGTGGTCGCAGCAGGAGCAGAAGTCGCAGTCGCAGCAGAGATGGCGGGCGTCATCCCAGCCCCAGGAGCATACTCATGAGAGGCCATGGCTATGCCCCTGGTGGGCGCTTCCGCAGCCCTCCGAGGCCACTTGGCTGGGGCCGCAGTCCGCCCAGATACCCTGGTGGGGACTACAGGGGTCCAGCTCGGGGCAGTGGCAGTAGCAGGGATGCTCGGGACCGCAGCAGAGATCGCAGCAGGGACCGTAGCCGACGCAGCCGGGATCGTAGTCGGGATCGTAGGGATCGCAGTAGATCGCGAAGCAGAGACAGAGATCGTAGGGACAAAGAGAAGCGTGATGGGGACAAAGAGAAGCGTGATGGGGACAAAAGCAGCCGGCGAGATAGCAGAAGGAGCAATGACAGGCGTTCACCAGAGCGCAGCGGTAAGCACGACAGTAAGGACCGCAGCAAGCATGATGAGCAACAGACTGACAGCCGAAAACATGCTCAGACAGTCAAAGAGGAGACTCCAGCTGACGAGCCTGAGAAATGGCAGCAGGAGAGGCAGGCTAGTCCAGTCAGCAGCCCCAAGCAGCAAAGGCCAGCCAGCCGCAGCAGGAGCCGAAGTTACAGTCCATCACATGTCGCACCGCGGTCTCGTAGCCCTGCAGCTGCAGCAGATGATGGTGACCGTCCAGCTACCAAGCGTGTCAAGGTTGAAGATAATGACAGGTCACCGCCAGCTGCTGCTGTAGCAGAACCCGCTGAGCCCATGGATGTTGATGCTAGTGGGGAGGGAGAGAAGTCAAGCCCAGCAGGTAAGGGGTTCAGGTGTTTGCCGCAAGCCTGCATCGCTTCTCATGCCATCATGCATCAAACATGGTACCCTGCATTGCAATCAGATGATCCTGTAGCAGTAGATCGCTTGGGGTCGTAGTTGCTGTGGCATGATCCTTTTCATATGAACCTGCTGTGACAGCGACTTGGTACCTGCCTTGCAACACCGCTACTAAACATGCTTGTTCAAGTTGACAATGCCCGTCAGTGTCCCTTGGTACAAGTTCTGCTGCCTCGCTGTTTGCAGGAGCAACAGCTGCTGTTGCAGCAAGCAATGGCGTTGAGAACCCAGACCAGCAGCCGCCCGAAGTGCAGGTAAATCCAGCAGGTACTGCAGACAAAAAGACCAGTAGAAGCAGGCGCAGCAGAAGCCGCTCTGGCAGCAGAGGCAGAGACAGGCGTGCTCGTGACAGCAGTAGAGGAAGGTACAGCAGAAGCAGGAGCAGATCTCGCAGCCGTGAACGACGCCGTAGATCCAGCAGGTCAGCTGAGCGCAAGGAGAGCAGGAAGAAAGAGCACAAGAAGGAGCACAAGCATAAGAGCAGCAAGCACAAGCACCGCAGATCAAGCCGCGACAGCCGTTGAAGTTTGTCTGTTGCAAGCTGTGCAGTATTCTGTGCAGCAGGTATGGTGTATGTTGCTGCAGCGTTTGTTATGTGATGGGTCGTGCGACAGGCTTCAAGTTGCAGCAACCAAGAGCTCTTACAGCCTCGAGGCTGTGGCAGGTTGCTGTTATTGCACACTACATGCCATTGCTGGTGGCAACCGCTGGCGCAGATTTGGCAACTGTTTAACTTGCAGTCCTCACTGCTCTGGTGCCACTCTGGCAGATGGTAACAAACCAAGTGTGTAGATATAGCACAGGCACTACACTGTTCTGTGGCAAAATCACCTACGTATACTTCCTATGTGCATTGCAGCAGCTATGCCATGGTATCATTGCAAGTGCATAAGCCCGGCTCTCGGCACTCGGAGTGATGAGACTACAAGCTCAAAGAAGGAGAGTTATATGGTGTAGCTAGCTCTTACAGAGAGAGCCAAGGCTCGGCATATTGCCGCATTCATTTGCTAACGAGTTTTGTGTCAGGTTACTTTGATTGGCAGGAGATTGGTCTTTTTGCTGACATCAGCAAGTTCGTGGCCGTGTAATTTGAGTGAGCAGCAAGTACAGCCTAGTCTTCACTCAACTGGGCATGATGTGGTCAACTGAAGCTACGGTATCTTCAGTGACTCGATGGTTGATGCTCGCAATGCAGGTGCCACTAGTAGACAGACTAAACTGCCTTTTGAAATGTTCTCAGAACCGTATCTCGCTGTTGCTTGAATTCTGTCATAGGACGCATGCACACCGTGTGTGACTGTACACTGTACATGTAGTGCATGCCAGCGCACTACTACTGCACGTCCGCGCGCGTGCCGGCAACTCTTGACAACATATACAGACGTCATCAACCATCGTCCGATGCTGACTCGTGGTAGCCGCGCCGGGTCGGACCGCTCTGTCGCACAACGCAGACACCATTGACCGATGCTAGTCTTATACAAATCAATGCAAGGTGGCGGTGCCGTTGCCCACAGCCAATGTGCCCGCTTGGCTGCTGCTGACGACGCTGCCACGTGCGCGTCCGGCTGCCTCCTTTGCACCGGTCGAGCTGCCGCCCATACGTTGGTCTTGGCTGCTGCCTACGTCCTCAGCTGCTTTCCGTGACTCCTCCAACTGTTTCAGCTTCGCTGCTCGGAGAGGCTGCAAGCAACAAGGATCCAGTCAGGCAAACTTGCTCACAAGGTCATCGGCATTGGGTTGTGCCATGGTCTACACAAGCAGCAATACAGTGTGTGCAGCCCGCCTCTCTGGCAATGAAGGCAGCAAACAACCTCCTCTCATTTGGCAGTGGCCTCCTGAGTGTCCGTGGCAGTTCAAACAGATGAAGAACACCAGCAGCATCCCCAACAGCTAGTACCTGTACAACCGGCAACATCCAATTCAACACATTGTAGCTGCCCTTGCTGAAGTATTTGAATGCTGCAGTTGGGTCCCGACGATCACAGCAACCAGTTTGCTGCTGAATGCAGCCGCTGACCAATGATGACCTTGTTATCGTATCAATTGCACGTGAAATCAACTAGAAGGTTGCTGTTGGGAACCTCAGCATACCTGCAAGCCTGGCGCAGGGCCAGTTACCCCAGCTCCAATGCCAGACCGCATGTTTGAGTGACCCCCACTGCTGCTGGACATACTGCTGCCATCAAACGTAACACCCACATCAGCAACAGCAGACACTCCACCTTCTGCACCCATCACACTGTGTGTTGCATGTTTAGGTGGACTGCTGCTGAATGATATGCTGGTGATGGCGCTGCTGGCTGTGTTGATCCGCAGCGACGGCTCATGGCTGCGATCCAGGAGGTCCCAAATGTGCAGACTACCAGCTGCAGTAGCCAGGTACAGCAAGCCTGGTCTACTGGGGCTCCAGGCGGCTGCAAACAGCACAACAGGTGCATCACAGCAACCACAGACATCAGCAAAGTGCAGCCAACTCTATCATGCGTGCTAACGCTCTAGCCGCCATATCCTATTGAAGACTTGCAGGAATGAATCAAGGAACACATGCAGCTGCTAATGCTTCATGCCGTATCTGCTTTGGACACACCTGCTGTATATGCTTCATCTGCATATGGTGATGTGAACACAGGCACCTTGCTCTCCACACCCTGCCACAACCTGAAGGTCCAGTCACCAACTGTTAGCAACACATCCGGCAGAAAAGGGTTCACCTGTACAGATTCAGATTCAACAGCAGAAGCAGTGATAACGTTATAACACTGTCTTTGATCAGTATCTCAAGATGTGGGTAGACCACTGGTTTAAGTCTTGTAAAGACTCTGTCAGGAGTATATGGGGACACCTTAGCCCCAGGTATCAATGCAGGCCCTTGGCTTGAAGCTGGGCCGTTGGCTTGAAGCTGGGCTCAGTGGTAAGCTGGAGAAAGTGCCCCCAAGTCTGTTGGTTTGTGACAGCACTGCAGAGATGACAGAAGGTATGCTGCATGCAGTTGTGGAGAATGCAAGGTTGAGTTGACAGATGTCGTTTGAGACTGTCTGGCTGGGACTGACCTGCAATGTTACCAGGGGCCCAGCATGAGGTGTAAACACACATCTTGTGTAATCAGGGTTATCTTCACCAGCAGGGCGGATGAAGTTCCCAGTGAGAACTTCACCATCCATGGAGCCTGCTGTGAAGTTTCCTGAGTCAAGCCGGTGTGGGTCAAAGCAGAAGCAGGTGCCCGCAAAGTCATTGCCTGCAATACAGGACAGTACATATCAGCAACCATCCCAATGACATACTTGCCAAGTATGACTGAGTTGACTTTCAACTGCTTGCTGGTGCATGCAAATATTAAACCGTGGAGCAGACTTCAGACTGTATCATGCCTTGCACATGGTGCTGATCCTAGATAAAGAATGCATTTTGTTGTGCAGTGTGCGTATTGTTGAAGACGACATCGACTCATATTGTAAGCAGGCAGGACATCCCTCTGATCACATGTACCTACCTGCTACACTTAGCAAGTGCACAACATGCATTGGCCTCCAGACTAGCTCAGTCTCATCCATTCTCTTGTTGCCTTTCTTGAGCAGCTTGTCAATGCGGACATCCCAAAACAGAACCTGCAGAGTAGCAATGCAAGGCAGAGGTGTGAGGGTCCAGCGGAGTTATGTTTGATAGGTGCTACCTGCTGGTGGCACTGACATGTGCAGGTGTATCTTTTGCACTGCAGGAGCACAGAGTGCCAGTGTATCATCTGCAGCCTATCCAAAGCTTGCCAATTCATCAGCTTGCCAGTGGTGACAGGAGGAGTGCATGCATGGCTGTTTGTATGTGGCTGGTTGCTGCAATCAGTCCATACCTTGCCGTCAGCTGCAATACTGGCGAAAAAGCAGCATTTCTGAGGGACGTTAGAGCCTGCCTCTGCTGCTGCTTTAGCTGCTGCTCCCAATGTGACACTGCGGACTAGGCCCTGCACGGCGCAAAACAAACAACAGCAGCCGGCTGATCACCTTTTAGTGGCATCACACAAGCACAAGAAGAGTGTCAGCGTGGAAAAGGTCCCAACTGCAGATGCAACAGCCAGTGAAAGCATGCAAGGAGATCACAAATGCCAGGGCTGCCTTGTTTCCCTGGCTTACCGCTGATCCTGCCAGAGCACTGGTGCTGCGGACGGTGTACACCTTGCCAGATCTATCAACTTCTATACCAGGCAACCAGCAAAGGTCTGACACCATAGTAGTATGAGAGTATTCTACTGCAGACATGTACCTGCAAGGTGTGGAAGACAGTGCGGACGTTACAGTCATGTTATATGCACCCTTCATCAGAAGCTCATGTTGCTTGAGGTCATATCAGCTAGTGTCATGCAGTCATTCACCACTTGGCGCAAGAGCCACATCTACTGTTGAGAAACTTACTTGTGTCTGATCACTGGTGTTACTGCTTCTTCCCCTGCCCCTTCTTCCCAATTGCCAACAGCACCCCTCGCCCCAGACCCTCCACCTTTGCCTGCCTGACTCCTTTCACACCCATCAGTGTCCCAGACCACAATCTGACCGTTATAACACCCTCCAACAACAATATCAGGGTTCAAGGGGTTAAACTGGAAGCTAAACACCTCATGAGGGCTTTCCATAACGTACTCTGGGTGTATGGGGTCCCGGAAGTTCCAAACAAGGATGTATGCGGGTGATAAACGACCCATGGTGGCCAGCCGCTCTGTTTGGCTTGCTGGGTCGGTGCAGGCACAGGCTACTACGCCCTTGCGATTGGGCACCCAGCAAATAGCTGACACGACCTGCACATGCACAACAGTAAGTCACTGTTAAACATGGCCCTAGGCTGCTGAAACCAAAAAGTGCACATGAGTCCCTGCCAATCAATAGCGTGTTACCTAGTCCGTGGAGACTATCTGAGCTTAAGACCCAAATCCGTGCCACAGCATGACCTCGGCAACATGTTGGTAGCCCGACAATAGCTGAGCAGGACTGCACTGTCACGGACTACTGGCCAGCAGATCAACCTATGCTTATGTGGACCTTGGTATGTTACACCCACCTTGTTCTTGCTGTACATGAGGTCTGTGAAGCTCTGAGCCTCTGTGAGTCCCCCATGTTCTTGCCGCCCACTGCTGCCAGCTGCTCCTGCGGCTGATCTACTGCTGCCACCCAAACCATCAGTGTCATCATCCCCCAACAGCTGTAGATCATCTGCAAGGATGTCAGCTATCTCATTTTGCGACAAGGCTGCATCAAGCCTGCAAAGAAACAACCAATGAGCATGCTGACACTGGTGAAGATGACAGTAGCTAGTGCTTAGGCCTCTGTGTCAGCCTCCAAGCATGCACGCATGCATTCAAGGCCGTACACTGTCATGCTATGATGTCAACTGCTGTGGATCCTGCAGTCTGCTGCATGCCATGGCTGGCAAGTGTGTATTCTCTCACCTTGGTTGCACAGTTTGCAGAAATGCTGTAAACCCCTCAGAGCTTATGAGCTGCTCAACATGCTCTGCTGACAGCTGTTGTGGAGCAGTTTGACTGGAACCTGGTCGCTTGATACCAGCAGCAGCCTGCATCACAGAAACCTTCTGAAGTCTTACCGTTACAATGGTGAATCACCATTGTAATGCAGAACACAACCCAAGCTAGGCTGGAAAGCGATGCCTGATGCACTGTTTGCCTGTGTTGCCTGAACTTTGTTGCATACAGCACAATCTGCTGAAGCTATCACAGCACAGCATGCCACAGGCAGGCTACCAGATGTCTTCTTGAGAAATGACACAACTGATTTGCCAGCCAGACTCCACAGGCGTATGTGCCTGCTATGATTCAGCTTACTGCCAGGTGGTGCATACCTGCACTGCTGCATCGCGTAACACAGGCACTGCTTGTACCGCCGTGTCTCGCTGTGCACGCTTGAGGTCATAGTTTGTGTCCCTGAAGGGCCTGGCCTCCATAGTGTTACTGGCCCAGAGCTCAGAAGCAGGTGCATCTACCAGTGTGAGGGGAGCTCCAAACCCTCTCCGCGGTTTGCTGAGGAGAAGTCCCAGTCGCATGTCTCTGCCACTGGTACTTGCTGCGCTGACATTGCTGCTTTTGCTGCTGCTAAGGACACCCGAGGCTTCAAGCTCAGCCTGGTGAAACGAGAACAAGAGAAGGCAGTCTAAGCAATCAAAACTGGTGCACGGGTGTTGCTGAATTGCACTGGGTGCCATACACAGTGCTGCAATGCAGCAGTTGTCTGCGGCAAATGACATGCTGATCTTACCTCAGAGCCTAAATCTTGCCAAGGTCGCCGCTCCCGCTTACGTTTGCTATGAGGCACAGCTGCTTCCTCTGGTGCTGGTTGTTGCTCTGCTGCTGCGGCTGCAGGTGCTTCCTCTGCTGCTGCATCTGCTGCTCGCCAAGCTTCTGCAGCTGCCTGTGTTGTTGCTACCTCATAGTTGTTGCCGTCGCCGTAGATGTCATCGCTGTTGAGTCGTATTACTATGTCTGTGCAGTCTGATGCCTTGAGTGCGTCCTTGATGCAGTGGAAGTCACTGATAGCTCCTTGAAACTGAATGTCTGATAGCAGCTTGTCGCGTGGTACCAAACCCATGTTCTGGCCCACTCCTGCACTGAGGCCTGCCAAGCCCATAGCCTCAATGGTCTTGCCTGCAGGGCAGATTTACCTCACTGTGGTTGTGCAGGTGTATATGGGAGGTTTGTGCATCACGGCTTGCAAGATGCAAAGAGAGTTGGTGGACCACAACCATCACATGATTTACTACTCTACAGACGTCATTGTTGCAAGTAGCGCCAGGTTGATGCGTACATCTATATCAGCGTATAGCACATGCACTGTGTAAGATCTCGGTGATGTGTGAACTGCTGATGCAACTCACAGCTTACTGCAAACCCACCTCTGATGAAGATGGACACTGCACCAGGCACTGGCTGCTTCTTACCATCGTCATCCAGCACATACGGCAACAGCATGCTGCTTGCTTTACTCTATGATGTTGTATGTCAGTACTTTGAGAGCACGGAGGGGCGTGTGGAGAGGTGTATAGAGCTGCAAACATGTCTAATCCTTGGTTGAGAAGCTAGCCAGCACTGCATGGTTTATTGTCATGGCCAGGGTGGCTTAAAGCACCCTCAACAACTGAAGAGAGAGTTCAAACAAGTTTTTGAGACGTAGCAACAGAAAAAAGCGCGTGCACAGGCCGTGTTGTCTGCAAGCGGGTGCTGGGGTCTTCTGGTGAAGAGATGCAGCAAGTCAGAAAACAATCACGCGCATGGTCAGTAGCAAACACATACACAACTATTTGTAGCAAGGTGCACAATTGCACATCACAGCAGATGGGTAACATCAGCAGTCAAACCGCTGATTGCGGTGACGATACCAATGTAGTACAGCGCGATCTCACGTATACATCTCAATATCAACTACCTCATGAAGCGTTTTGAGTGTTTAATAATCTCCTGGCTGATCGTAGTCTCTCCGGGTACGAGTCCCGCCTTCTGTTCCCGTTCCCTTTCCACGCCGAGCTCTTGGGCTGTGCAATGACCCAAGGCATCTTGTAAGCTCGTAGTTCATCATCGTGAACATTCTCTTGCACAAGCTGGTTGATGGATACTGCCCCTAGCTTCTTCACGTTGATGGCAACAGGCCAGGTGGAGTCTGCAGAGGTGTCAATTCGCAACAACGCGCAGCAGAAGTCTTTTGGTACTGCCAGTCTATACTGAAGTTCGTTGCGCCCGCAGATACCCTACTGCCAAAGTGCTTACTGCAAGTATGAAGTACTAGCAGGAGAGGACTGGCAGATACTAGATGGCTTGGATAATGGTATCACACAAGTAGCTAGACAATCCACAGGTACGTGGATGCTTTAAGCAATGGACAACTGTCGCCAACAAGTAACCTTGAGAAGCTCACATGCATGTCATTGAGCACATGCACAGTCATGGTGCAGTGCTCTTATCCCTGACGTTCGACTGCAGGCCCTTCACGCCTGTTAGTGTGGAACTTCCCTTTGGATGTAACGTACAAAAGCACAAATGCCTTTGGGTGGCCTCAGCTGATCGTTAGCGTGTATGGAGTTGACGCGTTTGGCAGAGATGTCATACAGGGCTACGGCAGTATACACTTACCAACATGTGCTGGCAGGTCAGCTGCAACATACATCTCAGCAGCTTGCCAGACAACAGCTGGCTATTTTGTGCTTTTTCATGCATCCTGCATTGGATGAGTAACTGCAGGCAGGAGCATGGACTCTCAATGGTGAAAAGCAGATGGGCAAAAGCATGCTTGCTGCGGTTGTTGCAAAACCGTGCGTGCGTGCTGTCATGCACAGAGCACATCTGAAGCACCTTCCACTAGCGAGAAGGCACAGATATACTACAGCTGCCTTGTCCTGTCTAATGCAGGTATAGCCTACGGGTACGCTTGTACCGGCCACGCAGTGCCTCCCTCCTGCAGACATTCACCAGCTGGTTGACTGGCATGCCTGCAGAGTTCAGCGATCCCAGGTTCCCAGCTTATGGCGAAGGCAGAGAAGGTAACATCACTTATCAATGTATCAGCTGCTGTTGTGTGCCTCAGCTCTTGCAAGCAGGTCTGCTGCCAGCTCTGTAGCAAATGTTGTAGCTACAGCCATGGCGCACCATCAGGGATCAACTTGCAGGCCGGCATAAGGCATGTGTGCATGCTTTTCATATGCAAGAGTCTACAATGCACCGTTTCTCCTTGCAGTCACACGGGTGGTGTCTAGCGGGCATGTGAATGTCCAAGTCAACATTGTAACAAAGGTAAGCAAGCAATAGCACCCACACCACAGAGCACACTTCTGTGAAATTGGTCCACCCTGTGAGCCCTGTGAATTGAGGTCCGGTCTGTTACTGACTAGTACTACCTGAGTAGTAGCACACCTGACGTTCAAGGTACTCTCCTGCCAAAGTAGAACCATCTACTGCATCTGTAGTGGTGCACACTTCTCTGAAAGGTTTGGCAAAAGTGGCTTGCTGCAGTAGTGGACAAGCCGGTAGCTGCAACAGCAAAGGTGTTTTCTGCTGTACATCACATGAATGGAATGGATATTGCAAGCTGTGCTCTGTGGCCTGGGCTACAGCTACATGCAGACAAACGCATCTGCAATAGCTACTGCATTCAGTACTCACTGTCTTTGAGATGATAACATCTTATTATGATACATCAGCGCTGGTTGACACAACAACCATCACTTGCAACTGTGTGCAGGACATGGCAGCATTCGGATACTCTGACGGCAGTAACAGGGATCAGTCCAGCTCAGCAACAGTGCACTTGTAGGAGAGTCTACACACGAGCAGTGGGTGTTCTTGAGCTACTAGAAGTGAATATGTCAGGGTGGCACGGCCACTCTGTGAGTCACAACAGAGGGAACTGTTCACCTGTAGGCAAACAATAGCTATCGCAGTTCTAGAGCATGGTGTCATGGTGCAGTGTGTCTGTGAAGAGCATCCTGAACTATTGCTGTACATTGTACAATCAATATAATCAATATAACTTTGAATGCCAGTGCACTTATATGGGTGGTACTTACGTGGTGAACAGCTGCAGTAGATCAACCCCTTGTGACAGCAGCAGGCCAGGTACTCAAAAGCCACTCTCTGCTTGGATGTACTCAGTGCAGCAGAAATATTGAATTTGATGTCGCCAAACCACAACAGTCACATCCCCTCTGAAGAGCACATGACAGACCGTCTACCGGTACAGGATTATGAACCGTGCAGTAATTTGTACACTGCATTGGATGCATCGTGGCCCCTATTTCCATTGAACGGCCCAAACACGGTCTTGCTGGTATTACCACCTTGTCCATCGCGTGCCCCACAGCCTCTTTGGAAGTTTGCGTCCAGCGGTCACACTGTCAGTCACACCCGCCATAGTGTAATGTAGTCGTATTGCTCCATAGAGGGCTGTAGGTGGCCCCCAGGATTGCTTACGTAGCTAACAAATCCACATTAGTTCAGCACGAACATTGTTATAGACGATCGAACTCCGTGACAGCACTGACGCAGACATTCCGCCAGTCGAACCGATTTGATCAGACTGTTGTGCTCGCCTGCTGCGCCATTACCTACATCTTCACAACCACAGAAGTATTGTCACAGCACCCAGAGCTAAGCGATTTGAGACAGGTGCTGCAGTCCTTGTAACAACTTGCTTCTGTCGTCCTTGCTCAATGCCCGAGAGTACCTGTGTTTGTGCATGGAAACCTGGTCTGCATTGTTAGCTCCTGCTTTTGTAAGATCAAGTACAGCAGTGCCTGCCTCCCTGTAACTGCGCTGCAGCAAGCAGCAGTTTATGGACTACCCAAGGAACCAGCAGTACTCCTGTTGCTGTAGATTGCGCCGCTGAGGGACTGCCAACGAAAAAGCAGGCACCTAAGACCACATTTGACTGCTAGCAGAACATTTTTTGACTCATATATTGCTGAGATATATCCAGGTCCAGGTAAGCTCTCTGCTGGTGTTCAGCTACCTCCCTCTTTCAGCAGACTGCCTGTTGGACGCGCTCCATCCTTGTATGTAGCAGTCATTTGGCCGACGATCCCTGCAGATTTGCATCAATTGGACAGCAATAACCATCTTGTTATCTTGAATCAGTGTTCACGGATCCATGAATGAAGAGATTGCAATGGCACCTCCTGCTGGATGTTACCACCAAACTCACTTTTGACAAAGCTGTGCAATGCACTGCAGGCATTGGCTTGTTGGTCTCCCTGCAATACAGAGGCGACATATCACTAGCACCAATGTCCAAATCCCAGATCAGCAAAGCTGACATTGAGCTTGCCGGGGAGGTCGCCCGACGTCGATCATCACTGCTCCTGCGCCATGACTTAACCGTCAACTCCGACTTAGGCTCTCATCATGCAGGACACAGTGAGTGCTCAGGCATCTGCTGCTGAATTAGCATCATGGCACTTGCGGTCTAGCAAAAGCTGCATGTGATCGACTGCCGCTGCCTCTGGTGCAACCCCAAGGGCCTTGTTAAGTGTGTAACTTACTGTGGAGTTCACATCTTATGCAGGTAGCTGGCCGGTTGCCACCGGTCACCTTGTCACAGCAATCATTGGTGCCGGAGTGCTTGGTCTGCCTCATAGTATGGCCTTGCTTGGTTGGGTTGGCGGTGTTGCTGCGTTGGTTGTGTTCTTTGTCATCACGTTGTGGTGCCTAATGATGTTGGCGAGTGTGTATGAGGTCAATGGCAGGAAACACACAAGATACAAGGACGCAGTGTACTTCATACTTGGTGAGATCTATGCATCGTATGACAGTGTTGTGCCGGATTCATTGTCTAAACCAAGTTATGCATATCTCAGAGTAGATGGGTGTTTGCCCAGCAGAGTGCAAGCAATGCACGCACCTTGCAAGGAGCAAGCAGTCCCCCAGACTGCAGCAGATGGTAGATTGCAACTCGCAATGGTATGAAAGACTGTCAAAAGCTGAGGCTTGCATGTTGTCTGTTTGTGCTGCAGGTCCTCGTGCCAGCACCGTCTTATCTATCCTGCAACACATCACGATGGTGCTCATCACGATCGGTTACCACATTGCGGCCGCACAAAGCATGAACTACATCGCCAAGGAGATCTGCAGGGTGAGAAAGGTGTACAGTGTGTAACATTTGAACCTGCTGTGTGTAACATTTGAACCTGCTGTGTGTAACATTTGAACCTGCTGTGTGTAACATTTGAACCTGCTGTGTGTAACATTTGAACCTGCT
>JARWLF010001974.1:0-11194 GCA_029853055.1 Scenedesmus sp. KT-U
TTTGAGTCCGATGCATTGCTGCGTGCATTATGATGTGCAGGGTATGGCATACCATCTGGAGCATCAAATGCAACCATTGCATCTTCTAACCCTACAACTGTTGTCTCTTCACTTAGTGCTGCTGCTGCTGCTGGCAGCAGCGGTCTGCTACTGGTCCTCCCGGATGATGAGCCAAGTGGGATTACAGGGCGATCAGCAAAGGACTGCTGCTGCTGCTGCTGCTGCTGTTGCTACTGACCACTGGTTGCTGTCTCAACATCATACAGTGCTTGCATTGCTGCTGCCTCAATACTTGCTGCGGCCATTGTTGGAGACTTGTGTTCACCCTGCTGAATGCACTCTTGGTTACCACCGGCAGCAGCTGCTGCCTCGCCGGCAGTGGCACCAGCAGTAGCGCCAGCCACAGCAGCAGCAGTAGGTTCAGAACCTGTGGTTGCCATATCACTCGTACCATCATGCCATGATGGCTGTAGCTTGTTGGATGCTTGTACTGCTCACTTGGCTTGTCCAAGGTTGTGGTGATGATCTGAGCTGAACATGAACTATATGCAGGATACATGGGGTAAGGAAGAACTGTGTATGGCTGCATTGACCAACATGGGGCTGTTGACATTCTACGCTGTTGCTGGTGAGGGTGATGATGATGCTGATGAAGATTGTAAGTCGTTGAGTAACCAGGCTGCACTGCTACTGCTGCTGCTGCTGCTGCTGCTGCTGCTGCTGCTGCTATTCGTGGTGGTGGTGGTAGTGGTAGTGTATGACAATCATCCAATGCTGTAGATGCAGCTAGTGGTTGTGCATTGGTATCTGATACAGCTGCAGTAGGTCGTGGTGGTGGTGGTGGTGGTGGGTAATGCAGTGCGTACGGAGCTAGCCCAGGTGCAGCAGCAGTAGTTGGCACATACTGGCAGTAGCTTACTGCTGAATACTGCTGCTGCTGCTGGTGGTGGTGATGCGGGTGGTGAAAGTATGTTGGTTGTGGCCTGTATTGCCCAGGTGTATGTAGCCCGGATGCTGCAGCTGCTCCTGCAGCAACAGTAGTTGGCAGACACTGGTAGCTGTACATCGCTGGATGCTGCTGCTGCTGGTCAGGGTAAACGTAATGTACTGCATCTGACATGTTGGACGGTATATAGATGTGCTGGTATAGATCGCGGGCTATGAAAGCACTGTTTTAGGCGTCCCCAGTTCCCGCCTCGTCTACTCATCAACTCAGGCCTTTGTTCACTTTGCTGTCATTCTTAACGCGTGAGTTGCAGAGTACACTTATTATGAGCTGTGGAAAAGTGTGTATTACATCGAACAAGGCGTTGCACTAGTCCCATGACGTTTGTTTTGATTGAACGGCCGGGCCAGTGCCCGTCATATGCATTGCCACTGCTGTAGTTACGCGGTACGATGCCTTGAAACCACAATTGCTACATACGCAATGTTATCTAGGTTATCTGTACTTCATCTTCGTCCGTGGCCTCGTGGGTTGGGACCTTGGCGAGGTCACCTTGCCCCTAACCTAAGTGCTTTGAGCTATGATACCAGTGGTCCAGGCTGTTTTAGTGATAACAAAGTGTTTTCTGAATGTTGTATGGCTGTGTTGGACACATGTTTTGCAGCCAGCACCGGTATCACAACTGTCGCGCTCAACTTGCCCGCGAGCGCTCGCGCAAGTGACCAGCAGGCAGAAGCAGCCAGCCATATGCCAACATGACACTGACACTACAAGTCGACTGTAGCAAGATATGTTTTTTTGTGATCAGGGAACCATGCTTGACTTCGGTATCGGTTTATGAGCGGGCACCTCAGCTGCCAGCAGCCACTGGCAGTGGCCTCTCAGCTGACAGTCAAGTTGTTGCACGTACGTCTGGGTCGGCTGTCAATGCGCGATCTTGTTTCTGACACACGCACCCAATGAATTATTGAGTCACGGAAAAGCTCGACATCTTGCTGCTTTGCAGTCTTCATTCAGGTAGTAAAAGATACATGATCAGCTCATGAACTGTCTGGCACAGGGCAGTATGGAACAATATGACAGTAGCTGATACCCTAATGGCTCAGCAAGCACAATTAATTTAATTAATTGGGATCCACCAGTATATACACTTCATGCAGTCCCAGAAACTGCAATCCAACGCATGTCAGATGCATAACATGTCAGATGGATATACTACTGCAAGGAATCGAACGTATCCAAACCATTGTTTGGCATTACAACAACTTACTGTTCCTGCCATAGGGACGGTCCCAGCCATGTGCTGACAGGTGGTGGCGGAGCCTCAAGTGACTTGCTCAGGCTGGTGTAAGTTTATCGATTGCCATCTTCTGTGATCAGCAAAGATCAAACCAACCTGATCACCGTCAGACCATCACAAGTATCATCAGATGTTCTCATCATGGTCTAAGCATGGTATACTGACACCATGCACCAGCAAACCTTACCAGATCCGCCCGACAGGAGACTGGTGCCACTGCCAGAGCTGCAGCCTGAAGCAGCTCTTACGCTAAGACCTGCGATGTGACATTCAAAACCTCACCACCAGCAGAATCATACACAAGATAGCTGCAAGTGATGTGCCATATGATATGGCCTGGCGACAATACTGACCACACCTTCTCAAGCATACTCCAACTGGCCATGTGTTACATCACGAAAACAATGCAGGTGGCGAGGATAAATCCACGCTGCAGCAGACACAAAAATGAACATTCTCTAGTAGTTGTAGCACTGAGTGCCTGTGGGGACTACTGTTCCACAATCACTGTGTAACACTGAAAGGTCTTTTGCGGCCTTTAATATCTACCAACATGCATCTTCTGCCATATAGTTCGAACACAAAGCTAACAACCCATACATCACATCAGAGGATCGTGCCATCTTGACAGCATATTTGTTCCAACATATTGTGGTGCCGCTGATCAACTTGCAGGAATGGCGATACACAAAATTTTGATGTACAAAAGCAGCTGGATCGCATATTGACACCTGATTCAAGGTTGTTGCTAAAACGTTCATGTTGATGCAACTCAAAAGTTAGCAGCAGGCAGCAGGCAGCAGCCACATCATACAAGATGTATTGAACATCCATGCCATGCTGTAGAACAAAGTCGGACGTGTTCATTCTGACCTTCAGTGCGCAACAAGGCACCTTGAGTGATGTGTGGTTTCAACCCTATGGCAAACAAAAGGCAAACTGACAGAAATCCAGGTTATGCAACAGCTGAATGCAGTCAGGACGGACAGAAAGCAGTGCTGGAAAACAATGGCACATGTGGAATTTGCATGCCGAGCAAGACAAATAGCAAGACAAGGGTGTGCATTTGAGCATGCATGCACGCAAGACGGATATGAGTCTCATGTATTTGTATCCGTTGTACTACACCCAGTGTGTCATGCATGTCGTGTTGCTTATGCTGTCACATTGAGATAATGATGATGATGACCTCCAAGATGACTTCTATCATACTTCCGAAGTATTGAAACTACTGCTCAGTTGAAATGAAAGTGTCTGTAAAGCATAAAGAGGCTGTACGTGAAGCCCACACTAATCTGCCAGGGTTGGTTGACCCACCACCAACTTGCAGTCAAGTAATCAGGTACTGTCCGCACATGCAAGTGCAAAGCACAGAGGGTCAGAACAGCACCTTGCAGCATCAAACCAGGATGACAACACACTGTGACTTGTGTATAGAACCAGAATGAGTGCTGCACCAGTCAGTACATACAGTAGTTGGCAAAGCAGTAGTCATCAATGCGATACGTGTCAATGCATTACTTATGCAGTACACTACTCACCAATGCAGTATGTGCCAATGCGCTGCAGTACCTGCATGTTGGCAGATGCCAATGCAATGCCAATGCAGTACTCGTTGGAGTAGTACTGCCGAGGCTGTACAGGTTAATGCAGTAGTCACCAATGCAGCATCAGCCAATGCAGTATTAGCAACTGCGGCTTTTGCCAATGCAAACCACTGGAGATCTTGACCGGTACCGTACCGTTGAACTTTCACACCAAGTTGTAAAAAAGGATCACAGTAGCGCTATGCTGGCCAACCTGCACTCCCAGATTTTGAACCCGCCTCTACGTTTGACAGTTAGCACACACCACACGAAAAAGAGCAATCAACCCTGAACGCTTCCTGAGTGCAGTTACCATAAACATTGGCACCAACGTAACAGTTAGTTTTGTTATCCCGGCATATCTTGACCACATATCTACCTTTGCCTGTGGCAACGAATACTCGCCTAGCAAAGCTTGTCTGATAGCACAACTCGCAGGATTTCATGCATTGGACAGACATCACGTCCGGGTCGCTGTCGCATAGCCCAACTAGAGCATCTTGCTGGCATGAGTGGGACAAATCGGTGCATAAGGATGGTCCGAAGCACGTGTCTTGGCAGTTGTGCATGGCATAACCACGGCGTGTTTGACAGATGTCCTTCTGCTGAATTAGGGTTCCACAAGTTGAAGCGTTGAAGGTGTCGTGGCAGTCTCCGGGCAGGAGGGGTATGGGGCGACTTGATGTCTGTGTGCTGCTTTTGGCGTTGATAAGGGGTGCGGTGCAGCTGGCTAATCCTGACGCCGGTAATGACAACATGGGGGCAGCCTGTACAGAAGATGAACCAGCAGGCTACATGGATGGATCTGCAGGGTTGTATACTAACCAGCTAGGTTCAACCTATAGGCTATGTCGATATGTTGTGGATGGTTGATATGTGCCGTGTGCTGCAAACTGACAGCAGCAAGTCCGCCATGCGCTGTTCATGATAGGCTGTTCATGATAGTCTGTCTTTCGATATGAGAATCAAAGAGAATTGAGAAATTCAAGTGGCTGCATCCTTCAGCCCAGGGTGAACACACAAGTCACAGATGGCAAGTGAGATAGTGACGGCTGCTTACCGGCAGTGGACTCATCGTGACCGACGACTCCGGCGGCCATTTGTCGCGGCATCTGGGGCATACGTTGCTGTACTTCCAATGCACGACGTTGCTCTTGAACACATACCGGAGCAGCCGGAACAGCGTCGGATCGTGCGCCCACAACCGAGCGCGGCTGACGAGGCCCTCGTTGACGTCCGACCTCCGGCTTGCTCCAAACCAGCCTTCAGCTGCAGAGGCCCAGTACTCCGCTTCGTCCCTGATCATGTATGCATCATTGCTGTATGCGCCCGATGCCCGCGCGCTGTTGTAAGCGGCCAGCACCGCCGCTCGTTCACAGTCAGACATCCCGATCATGTGGATTGCATGAGCGAACTCGTGAACCAGAATACTCTCATCAAAGTAGGGATCCCAGTCGGTCTCCAGCACATTCTCGGCGTCACATGACGACACCGGGACGTACTGCGTGCCGCCAAGACCGCCCGCTCCGCTGAGCTCCGGAAACACACTATGCTCGGGAATGTGGGTCGCCTGCTGCTCCGGCCGTTTGAACAAGGCGAACTTGACCCCAGGGAAGCTCAGTAGCCGCTGTGCGATGTCATCTTGCAGCTGCCTGAGCATGTTTCCAAGCACAAGCGCCGCCTGATCGACAGCCTCCTGCAGCAGCACAATGAGGAACGACTTCTGTCAGATCGTTGCTAGCCCCACATATCTTTACAGCTTACAACAGCTGCAAGCTGTCAATGCCTCAGTCAAACTGTCTGCAGAAGGACCGTAAGCAGGCTGCACTGTAGCTTGCAGCAAGCCGCACACCGTAAGCAAGTGCAGGTGTCAACTCAAATGTCGCATCGTACCTGAGATATCACACCATCCCAGCCCCATATCGGCAGCCCAGGAGTTCCTTCCAAGGGCACTACTATCAACTCCCTGTATTGACCCCAAGAGGGATCAGCCCAGCTGTAGTTTGATGAGCTGACAGTGATCACACCATCAGCAGTAGCAGTAGCAGCGGCGGCAGCAGCAGTAGCAGCCACAGCAGCTTTGGCTGCTGCCAGCTGTTCACGAGGCATCTGTCCCCTGTAGTATCTGGTAAGAAAGTGTTGTAACTCTGGTGATTGTGTGGCTGAAGGCCGTGCTGTGTTGTTGCTGACTGGCCGGGGCAGTTTTGGCCGATTGATGCCTCTTAGTGGGGAAGCTGCTGCAGCCACAGACAGAACAGCAAAGTAGTCAACCCTGAGCGCTTGTGGTTGCTGCTGCATGAAGAATCTTGTGTTCATCAGCATGCGCAGAGTTCAGGCCTGGACCGGACCCTTAAGATGGCGCTAGCGTTGAAGGCAGCGTACACCTCACCATGCATGACTCTGCTCGCATCAGCAACCAGCACCGAAGACAACAAACACAAGATTGCCGTGAGTAGCCGAGCCAGACGTTGGCGTCCCGAGTGCTTCTGTTGCTGCTGTGTGCTGGTTCTCTGCCCAAGCAGCCATGGTGCAACATTGCAGCAAATTCCTGTAGGCATAAGTTAGTTTATGAGTCATCAGGTTTGGTATGCAGAGTATACCACGCACCACGACTGCAAGTGGAGGACATCCCACTGTACTGTTTTGAGGGCAACGCAAAATATATCACAAGCACGTGGACGAGACACCGCCAGGTGCTGAGTTATGATTGTTTCACGCTGCTACGTTATGCACGAGGGAGGTACTACTCGGCAGAATGCATCGCGCGACATGCGCTCGTGACGAAGATCGGTGTGAACTATGTGCATAGGAATTACATCCATCGCAGGTGTCTTGTCGTGTGAAATCAAAGAACGTTAAGCTGAACAACGAGTATAAAGGGCAAAGTGGCCGCGCTGTCTGCTCTCTTGGAGGCTGCATCGCGAAACCATATTCAGGGTGTCATCAAGCGCGCCTTTGTACAGCAATCTATGTAACCCACAACAGCTGCTATCATTGCAACAAGATGAACGTCGTTTGCGTGCTGATGGATTGCGGACGGTTCCGAAAGCGCCTGTACATACAATACTGCATCCACTGCACGACAAACTCACCAAAAAACTCTTTGATACTGTCAAGCCTCATCTAAGGTTCATCTGGGAGTCCAGTTCCGCACCCTCATCGGGCATATTGTTGTTGCCGGTATCACCTTATCGCCATGGCTGGCCAGCTCTATTGTGGATGTTTTCATGCAATCCGTAGTGCTTTGATGATTGCCGCTCATTGCGTTTGATGCAGAGTACCCAGCAGAGAACAAACCATACGTCCACTGTCAGGATTACTGTGACACCCAAATCTACGTGGCTGCAGGCTTCAGGAAGCTTGGGCAACAACGCACATCTCGCAAGCCACAACCTTTGACATTCAGTTGTCTTGGCGACTACTGATGACAGCAAAGCGCACATCGCAAAGGTTGTGCCCGTATTCACTGCTCAAGCAACCGCCCGGTAGATGATGTACACACACACATCGTTTTGATGCAGAGGTTCACCGACTGATCGCAAACTTGCACCTGTTGCAAAAAGGCATCACAAGATCTGGCGCACCTGCACCGGCACGCCAGCGAAGTTGTGTACAATCTTCAACCTTGCTGGCAAAGTTGCACACCACGGCTTGACCACATCCACAGTAATTTACAACAAATAAAGTCAGACCTGTCGATCAGCACACCTCGATTAGTCTGCACACTAAAGTGTCACGCAGCAAACAGACAGATCTCCACCAAGAACAATCTGACAACTTCACCTGACTTCACTGACCTTCATCGCATTGTGACAATGCTAGGTATCAAGAAACCATGTTATGATACTACTGCTGGTACATTCTCGAAATGGTCATTGCTCACAAGTAGGTTATAACCGAATGGTTATTCAAAGTTGTCAACCTTTCATCTTCACCGGGTTTTTCCTCTTCTTCACATTGCCGTCTGGCATTGAAATCATTGAGTCCAACACCCAATCGAGCGTATTATCAATGTTACCTGTAGAATTTTGAATCCGATCAGTATCCCACCTTTTTCATACACACTACCTTGGACACTTGTGGAGTATTCTCACACCAATGTTAACAACATACCTTTCACGGATCAAAGCACCTAAAACATACCACATCGTAATCTCTAGATGTCCGATGTAGATTACAATTGTTGGAGTTGGCTTCAACCAGGCTATCATCCAGCCCTGCTGCTGCTGTCATCCTTTCTGTGCTGCTTGGATGGCTTCAAGCATTGCTGACATCATCAGATTGGATTCTGTGGAGCTGCTGTTGACCTCTGCTGCTGCCGCTGCTGCTGCTGCTGCGGAAGTGGCTTGATTTGCGACGGTCGGTACTGCTGCTGCTGCCGCTGCCGAGTATGCATCACCTCTGCCACTGCCGCTGCTTCTGATAATAACGTCACTATCAGGCAATGTGATATTCTTGAAGAAGCCTGGGGGCAGCTTCCTGGGGAATGCACGACTTTGCTGCTGCTGCTGCTGCTGCTGCTGCTGCTGCTGCTGCTGACGCACGGCAGCGGTCTCAGCATAACTACTGCTGCTGTTGCTATCTTGTGTAGAGAAGCCAGGAGGTAGCTTGAGGCTAGGTGGCAACACTACTGCTGTTGACACTGCGGCTGGTGGATCAGCCTGTTCCTGCTGCTGTTGTTGTAGGCTGAGTTCTGTTGCATTGTCAGGTCTGTAAGCTTGCCCTACATTGCTGCTGCTGCTGCTGCTGCTGCTGCTGTTGTGGCTGACTTCGATGCTGAGCCCAGTCAGTGCAGTGCTGGCAGCAGCATTGGCAGCAGCAGCAGCAGCCGATGGTTTATAAGTTTCTATTGTGGTATGCGTTGCTTCCAAAGCTGGTGCGGCTGGCCGAGTGCTGCTGCTGCTGTCGCTGCTGCTCTTGGTGTTGGCTGTGCTGCTGCTACCGGTGTGCATTGATATCTCTGAATCAGCAGCAGCAGCAGCAGCAGGCACCACACTGCGATCTCGACTCACTATAATCACAGGATGGGCGATGGGGATCTTGATCGGTGCACTGGATACAGCTGCTGCTGCTGCTGCTGTTACTGTTGCCACCGTGCTGCTGCCAGCATGAGTATCTGAGGTCTCAAGATGAGCATCGGCAGCAGCAGCACTGTCGTAATCAGCTGACCTGCTATCAAGTGCTGCCAGCTGCAAAGTTTTGACATCTGGTGGTGGTAGGCTCTTGCGCTCTATGCTGCTGCTGCTGGCAGCAGCAGCGGCAGCAGCAGCAGCAGCAGCAGTGTGGCTGGTGTCATGGTCCCTGGTGTCTGGGACTGCCAGAGATTCACATGTTGCCTTACTGTCTGCTGCTACAGATGCACTCTCCTTTTTTGCTGCTGCTGCTGCTGCTGCTTGCATGTTTGCCCTATTCGGTGCTGTTGAGTCGCCACCTTCTTTCATAAAACGTGCTGCAGTGCTTATGCTTTCTGCTGCAGAGACGGCCGAAACATGCTTTCCAGCATCCGCTGACTTGTGGCTTGTCACAGCAGCATTAGCTGTGTTGGCTTGCCCCGCAGCAGCACCTACATCTGCTGCTGCTGCCGCTGGCAGCGGTCTTCTTGGTAAGCTGGCAGCAGGAGGTGCAGGTGGTGTCACGGGCGCATCAGCAGTACACACCTGCTGCTGCTGCTGCTGATTGGACCCTTGCTTCTGCTGCTGAATCCTCTTCTTGTCCTGCTGCTGTTGTTGTCCTGAAACATGGGTTGGACACTCTGCTGCTGCTGCTGCTGTTGGCGACCCTGGTGGCGGCTGTGGTGTTGGTACATAGTGACTATACATATACCCTTCTCCAGGAGCGACAGCAGCTGCAGGAGGATATGCTGCTGCTGTTGCTGCTGCTGCTGTTGCACTGTAAGCAGAAGTGATCGGATGATGGTATGGCATCATTGTAACTGGATAAGGATAATATACGGGATACACGTGATATGGTATTACGTAAGGTCGCAGGGGCGGTAGCTGTGTGGACACTGGCAACAGTTGCTGCTGATGCTGCTGCTGAACGGCCATGTATTGTGGACCTGGCACAGTTGCTACTGTTGGGTACTGATGACTATACCAAGCTGCTGATGGCGCTACATGTTGATAGCCGTATGTACTCGTATGCACAGGATGTTGGCGATATTGCTGATGAACAACTGGCTGCGACTGATGATCAGTAGCGGAGGTCCCAGAAGGGCATGTTTCTTCCTTGTCAGAGTATATGTCCTCCGACGATGTGCTATCTGCTTCCGAACAAGCACTCGTCATCATGTTCAGGACAACTTTTGAATCAAGGCTGTGCTTCGATGATGGGCTGCAGATCTGAGAGACTGCTGGTTTGCTGACTAGCGGCACGATACGCTGCTCACTGCCGCCTCCGGCTGCACCTACACATGAATACAGGTCTTTGATATGTTGGATATGTGACCATGCTCAAATCGAGCGAGCTGCCAGTGTGCCACGACCGATAGTGATACGACACTCACAGCATAGCTCCAGGTAAGCTAGCTAGCCAGCCCAAGGCCCATCATTCAAGCAAACGTAACTTGTGAGACATTGTTTGTCCCGCAACTCAACGATGGCGCTGGCCACGGATGCCATTGTTTGGAAAGCTGTTGCTGAGCGCAGCCTTCAGCGTATACGTAGCCATCAGAGAGGAGAAACACAACAACGAGACAGTTCCGTAGCTGCCGGTGTACAAGCAGCGTATCTTTGTAACACCCGTGCGCGGGAGTGTGAAGCATACGCTCGCCAAACCAAGGGCGTTGCAAACTTGTGACATGTCAACATGTACCATGGCACTATGTACACATATCTATGCGCTCCAAGATTTTCGGTGTTTCCGCCACTGGCCTTGCCAGCTTGGTGGACCAACACCGCGCGCCCAGCCAAAGCCATGAAAAGGGCTGCAGCGACAGTACCAAAAACGTAAAGATAGTTGCAAGAGTATACATGCTGTGCGTACTCTTCCGCACACGAAGCAACGCTCTCAGAGCCAGTGCTGACGTCGACATACCAGCTTGATACTGCCCAGCGTGCTGTGCATGCTGCCCCAGCACACGCTGCAGCCAATTCTGGGTGACACTGACAGACTCATCATCTTCTGAATGTATCTGCTGCTGATATGCAGGAATACGTGTACAGCAGCACCAGATCAAGCAGGTGATAGAATTGTTAAAACATCATTCAGGTGCCTTCTCAGGTGTATGACACTGTCACTTGCACACGATGTGCAAGTAAACATTTTCAAACCACAAACCACAACTCCCTGCATGCTCTCAGAGTGAGTTACTGCACACAACAACACTCCATCACAGCAACCTGTTCATATACTGTATCAACA
>JARWLF010001976.1:0-10940 GCA_029853055.1 Scenedesmus sp. KT-U
GATCACCTGCAGTCCCCTGTGTCTGCTGCTGTGTACCGCCCTGACTCAGCAGTCCTGACAGTGATGGTGCCTGGCTGACAGCTTGTGCCTGCTGATGCTGCAGGAGACGCTGACGGGCTGCAGCGGCACGATCTGCAAGACCTGCAGCACAGAGTTGATGGCACATATGCGGCAGCAAGTGATGTCACAAGCCAGGTCTTGCTGATGCAATGGTATTCGATACAGTAAGGCACCATGACAGCATTTATAAGCATTTGGGTAGTACCACTGTTGACTGTACGCATTAGGAGGAGACGTCGACAACTCACAATGCCGAATCATATTCTAGGCAACATTCCAGGCTTGATCGACACACAATACACCCCTAGCAGAGCATTGTCATGCTGTCTTCTGTCAATGACAGATCAGTAAGATGCTTGTGTGTTGGTGTGCATCTTGGTGCAGCACATCACTGTACCCTAACTCCCCCTTACCGCTATGCAGAGCCATGATATGCTCTGACAGTGCTTGGTCCATAAGCTCATCTGGTCTATCCAGCAGCACAAAGATCAGGTCAAAGCGACTCAACATGGCAGGACTCAACTTCAAATTCTCCTGCAACACAGACAGCACACAGACGCATGTCAGGGTACATAGATCAGGTGCTTCTGCACAGTGGACAGCACACACAAACATGTAAGTGATCAAAGGTCATAGCGCTTTTGCAGCTGTATGCAATTGTACAGGTAAGTCTGCGCTGCAGGGTGTAGCAAAGTGGTTTGTTGTCATGTGCTGCGCAGATAATGCCAGATAATTCAACCACCTGAACTGTCTTTCCCCTGTCAAAGTGGCCGCCTACGGGGTTAGCTGCTGTGATGATGCTGGTACGAGCAGGCAGACTTGCTACCAGTCCTGCTTTGGCCACTGACACTTCTTGCTGCTCCATGGCTTCAAGAAGAGCCTGCGTCGGTGCAGTACATGCGTGCTGTGACTGTAGAACCTACTTTGGCAAGTAGGATGATACTACACAAATGCATGTGTTCAGTTTCTTGACTGCTTGGAGTAAAGATGCCAGCATATACACCGAGTACTTGCCGGCAGGTACTATAGGCACATGATGGGCGATTGTGATGGTTGCTGGCCAGGCAGCTGACATTACCTGATGTTCATTTGGCATCTTGTCAAACTCATCTATGCAGCATACACCCCTGTCTGCCAGCACCACAGCTCCAGCTTCAAACAAACTGTCACCAGTCACGGCATCACGCACTACTGATACTGTTAGACCAGCAGATGTACTGGTGTTACCACACACGTACAGGCCCCGGGGTGCAGCAGCAGACACAGCCTGCAGCAGACATGTGCAACAGAGAGTGTTCGATATGCTTGTGAAGCGGAGCTTTATACACGGAACGCTGTGACATGATGAAAGTGGGAGTCTGCAAGAACAGACATAACTCCCTTGTAGAAGCATAAAAAGCTCTGGTATCAGAGATTGATGCGCTGACAGCACACTGCTCAAACAACACATGTCGTGTGGCAGGTGCATCTATCTACACCCACCTGCAGCAGCTGGCTCTTGCCCAGACCTGGGTCTCCCACGAGCAGCAGGTTGATGTCGCCACGTATTGCTACCTGCAGCAGCAATAGGTGCACATGACCCTCGGCTGTACCCAGGTGGATAGCCTAGCAACACACGATTGACAGACTTGATAAAGGGGGCCAGATCACACAAGAAGCAGAGTCCTTGCAACAGTCTGCCCAAGAATATACAAATCTCTGCAGCATATCTTTACGGCCAGCTCTCGGTCAACACATGCACAACGCAGTAGAAATGAATCCCTTTGTTGTTTGCATAGCTGCTCACCCTGTTGCTGCTGCTGCCATGCTTACGCACTCCACCAAACAAGCTGAGCAGCAAGCCTGCTTTGACGAGCTCGTGGCCATAGATGGTGGGGCAGAGAGCTGCAACAAGCTGTCGTAGCTGGTCACCCTCATATGCTTCTGCAGCAACAAGCAGGACAGGACAGTTTCTCTGAGCATAGTTTCGCTGCCTGATACGCTTTCTCTGTCTTGAGGGTGGCCTAAGAAGCTTGCTATCGTGACAACACAGCTTTCTGCGGGTGACTTTACCTGTGAAAGTGAGTATGAACTGCAGGTCCTTGATGGTAAAGTCAGGCATATTTGGCGCTGCTGATGTCAGCTGACGCTGCAGCTGCAACTGCTCCTGCAACATCTCTCGCTGTTCTTCACCACCTGTTTGCATTTGCTGCAGCTGACTGGGCTTCACTGCTCGCTTGCTGTTGACAATTGAGATCGCATCAAGATAGATCAGAAACAAGTTCTGCTTGGCTGCTTGCTTCTTAGCACCAAGGGGCCCTGTGAGCCAAACAGACCAGTTTCACTGTTGACTAATGTGCTGCAGGCTGCTATGTTCTTGGCACAGCATCCTTGCTGCATCTGTCGAGGTTCTACTGCCTCCTTAGGTGTACCATCTGTTCATCAGCAAACACATTCAGCAGCACTACACAACAAGCATGGTCTCCTGGACGATCTGCTGTCTCAGAGAGCCTACCATTGGGTTTTGCGTCTCCTGTGGCCAGCACCTTGACCATGCCCAATACTGTAATCACATCACCTACCACACAGCTGCCAACCAAGTCCTGCTTGAGCTCAACCTGAGGCACACACTAGTTGTTCAAGATGAGCATAAGCTTGATTGCTTCCCAACCAATGGCAGCCACCGACCTTCAGTACTTTCACGTCAAACAGCACCTAGTAGCTTTACTTGTATGGTTCCACAACTGCTGCTGGCTGGTGTGCCTGGGTAGTGATCACCATATGTGCAGAGAAGGGCATCCCCTCCTTCACCCCATGTTGACCCAGTCCTCTATACCCCGGCCTACCAGAACCCGCACCTCTACTGATCTCGGTACTTTCCCTTGAGCCTGCTGATCAGCACCCAGCAGCTCTTGCAGACGCAGCTTCTGCCAGTCTATGCAGCGGGCAGTTGCCCGATTTGGTGTGAAGGAGCGACCTTTGCAGCCCTCAGCTGCAGGCAAACATACATGCTGGCCGTTTGACAACAACAGCATACGACAAGTACATCAACCTCTCTGTTGCTGCAAACATAAAATCAACCTGTAGTTATGCCTGTAATGTGCACTCAAAGGGCATTGATGGAAGTGCTCTGAGGCATGGTGAGCAGTCATGTGCTTGCAGACTGACTATGTGAGCAACTGACAATGTACCTGTGCAGCGAGTTGGTGGTGTGTAGCGGCCATCAGGCATGCCTGCCATCACTGTGTTGCCACACTTGTTGCAAGTAAACTCCATGTCCACGATCAAAGGCCGGACGTGACTCATGCGTGTCACTGTGCCTTTCAAGGTGGCGAGCTTGCCTGCACATGGAAGTGCACAACGGACAGGTTGCTATACTGCTGCATTGCTGTGATCGCTTTGTGGAGCTTTGCAGCGACGAGACTATATCTGGGGATTACAGCATATGGCTGGTTGTTGCTGTCACCATTAGGTCAAAATTAGCTGTTGTACATGCCCAGCTGACAGACCTGCAGCTGTGGCACCATTCAGTAGCTGCTGCAAGGCATCAACACTACGATGAGTTCGGTGGTTTGGTCACCTCATGCTTGAACATGTGACACACCTATTGAGCTTGACTTGAGCTGTCTGATGTGCATCTCTGAAGGCAGGTAGTTGGTCAGTCGGACTGTCAGCTTTGCTGGACCCACAGCTGCAGCTGAGAGGCCTGCTGTGCGCTCTTTGTGCAGCACAAAGGCTGCCTGCAGCCCAATACAACAACGCAAACACGCCAGCTTCTGTCATGCTGGGACTTGTGACCGATGCCATCCAATAGTTGACTCTGTCCGTCAACCTGCTGGGTGGTCATGCAGTGTCCCTTGATTTGCACAGGTGTGGTCTGGCAAACCGAATTCTGTTCAGTGTTGGCTGCAGCAATGTTCCAACTCATGGTTTGTTTGATGTGAGTCCAACGGCATGATGTTGTCATGGTTCTCACCTCATGCACTGCTGCTTCCAAACATGCAAGGCCCTCCAAAGGTTGCATCTCCAGTGCAGCAGCAAGGTCTGGGCTATCACACAGCTGCAACAGCTGCTGATAGTCCAATTGTAAGACATACTCGTGCTGCGTTTGCTGCAGTCCTGATATTATGCTCCATCCTTCTTGCGTCTTCAGAGCATCCAGCAGCTCAGTGATCAGCAGAGCCCGCCTATCCTCTGCTACATAGGTTGCATCTGGGAAGTATAGCTGCCATGAAGCAGGAACAGGTCGTAAAGCAGCATGGCTTTGAGCCTGTCGAGCCTGCATGATGCTGCCCGACAGCTCTCATGGGTTGGCCATGTGCAGGACTGGTGTTTTGCTATCACCAGGTCTGGTTACAAGTTGTCCCGCAGGCAGCAATTACACTAATGTAAGTACGATAGCTTGATCAGACAAAAAAAAGTACCTGACTGATGGCCAGTGCACCACAGGGCACCAAGGGCTTTGCTGTCGTGCGTGAGCAAGTTTGAAACATGTTATGCCTGCGAATGCGGTGCTGAGCGTCCGTCCATACCCTTTTTGGGAGCATAGGCGTTTACTGGGGTCACACCCATCATTGTATAGGCTCAACAGGGGACAGAGTGCTCTTCATGAAGCATCGACACCGTCGCATGCTGTGATTGCTTGCTGGCGCAATGGTCACTCTCATGCGTCAATGATCGAAGCTGGTGCAAAGTACTACAAAGTAGCTAAGAACGTGACAACTCTCTTGTTGAAGCGACTTGCCGAAGCCGTACCAGTACACATACCTCCCAAGGAGGACTTGCTGATACTGTCGATGCAGCAATGGTTGGCAGCAGCTAGCTGCGTTCTGTCCCTTGTTTTGTTGCTGGCAACTATAGTGGCAGGTAACCTGCCGAACAAGGCATTCTGGGAGTCAAAGTTAGATCCGTACAACTCTGGTAACACATGCTGCGGGTAATGTGTAGGCTGGCTGGCACTTTGGCACTCGACTCTCAAGGACATCAACTTCTTCAGGGAGATCTTGGGGCTCAATAGGTGTGTGATACCTCCACCTTGATCTGGCTCCAGACGTGCATGTTTTGCTGATGTATCAGCAAGCAGCAGTCGTTGGACGTCTACTGTCCTTGCATCGCAACATCTGTGCATGCATGCAGGCCTAGGCCTGATGTGAGCGCTCAGCGACAAGAAGCAATGAAAGCAGAGATAGAGAAGATCAAGGTGGGTCAGCCTTGACGCACATACCTGCTGCAGTTGATTGATTCGTCGCACACACAGCCAATCTGCAGCTGCTATACATACCCACAAGGAGTTGACTTGTAGCCAGCGTCCAACGAGCAGAAAAGTTGATAATACTGTACGCCGAACTTGCCAACTATCAGCATCATACATGCACAGCATCCGGGTGCCCTGCACATGTACCCATGGCAACAGTTGTCTTTGCAAGCCAGCTGACACAGTGTGCAGGAGACTTCGCAGCTGTCGTGCTGTTCAGTGAGTGATCATGCATCAACAAGCACTACTGTTTCTCTGTCTGTGCAGCGCCAACATAGCAGATCACACAGCCGTAGCAGCTCCTTCAGGTAAGAGTGAAAGCGAGGTGTGCTGGTACGACAGCAGAACCCAACAACAGATCGATGGCAGAACCACAGCAAACCCACCAATATGGCACTGGCTCCTGCCCACAGCATATGTAGCATCATTAGCAAACTGCGACAGGTCAGATATGGTGCAACAGAAACAGGGTCATCATGGTTGCTGCGTGCTCGCTCCTTCTACAGTGTTAGCTTTTGCGCAGAGATTTACTTGCTTGGCAACAGCTGCAGTGTTCGAGTGAAACTTCAAAGCTTTTCTGAACTTGAAGACAGTGCTCAAGGGGTCGGGGGTGGGGTTTCATAATGATGATCTCGTTGTTGCACGTATGCAGGAAAAGCACAAGTTGCTTTACACCAGGGCAACCAGAGCAGCAGAGCACTTGACTACCGGGGTTGATGATTTGTGTTGAAAGTCCTGGGCAGATCTGAAGCTGGGGCAGCAGTCAGGAGACAGCTGCTGCAAATGCACGAGTCGTCGTTTGACTGCAATCAACACATGCCACTAGCCAAACAGAAGCAATCACCAATCGCTGTGCGATGTTTTTGAGTTCCAGCAGTGCACACCAACTTAGACGAGTTTGCAATTGCAGCAGGTGATCCACAGCAACAGCGTTGAGATGCGGCACAGCAGCAGAGTGCCAGTGTGGACAGCATGCAGCAACAGGTCTGACAGCTCGTGAGGGCAGCGCTTGCATATCTGGCGTTGGTGATGTGTGATAGCAAGATAAAGTCTTGTAAGCTTATTGGGAGTTGGGGTGGATGCAACCATATGAGCCAGGTTCTTCGCGACTGTGGCGGCCGACCGCAGACAGCAGTAACCGGGTGTTGCGAAGCTCGACATCACCCGCAAGCCAGCGAAGCATATATGCTTCGGCATGAAGCTCTCGCCGTATTTACGCGCTCATTAGTAAAGAGGCTCTGCCTGACGAGCACAACCAGCGGTAGCTCTGCTGACGTGGCGCCGTGCCGTTCAAATAGGGTCGTCGACATGCGTGTCATATATGTACAGTGGCAGCGACACTTCAATCACCGGTAGGTGAGAGCTGCAAGGCTCGTACGCACGCTCAGTTCTGGAGTAGTGATGGGGGATGTATGACCTACACTCCTGGGTGAAACAGAGCTGAGAAGCGTGTACAATCAAGATGGCTGAAGCATGACCTGCTCAGCTGGTTGGTTGCCACGCGCAGTGGGAGCCGTTGACCGGTCACTTTTTGTGGGATCAACAACCACCGAAATGAGCCAGATGACCGCATCATGCAGACAACACATGCTCCTGCACACTCCACTACAGAGTACTCATACTGCTCACCATGCTGCTGCTCTCAGAGTGACTTCCACTCTGGAGCAGTTGCTGCCAGTCTGCCGGCAACTGATGTGCTGCCAAGCTACCTTGCTGCCGCTTCTTTCGCAGTGCAGCCCTCTTCCCTGCTCTACTACCTGCCACATGCGGTTGGTATCCATCCTTGTCATGACCAGCCTGTTGCTGCTGTCTGCTGTTATAACTTGCTTCACCCCAGCCTGTTGCAGTGCTACTACTAGCAGTAGTACTGGTTTCCTCGGTACCAATATCAGACCCCTCCTCCCAACCGGGCTCTATCTGCACATCTTCAAAGCTGGCGTTATCCACCGAGTAATGTGTAACGTAGTCATCCAGATCATCATACGACCCGAGCTGCCCATTATCACCATCGTCTAGTAAGCTATCATGCAAAATTGATGCGCTACTGCCCACCGACCCATTGGCCCCCGAGCTGCTGATACTGTACTGCTCAAGCTTTCCCACTAGGCAGCGAGGCACATGAGCAGTGATGCGAGTACCTTGCTCGGTGTACTGGGTGTCTGTGACTTTACCCATCTTATGAACATCATCTAGAAGCGCACCAGCAGAGTAAGGCAGCAACACCTGCGCACAACACACACAACAATAGACTTGTCATTAGACGAGTTGATTGAGTTGTACTTCAAAGCATCGCGAATCACGCTTTCCCGACTGTTGCAACAGAAGCACCCTAGCTTGCTGTGGCAACAAGAGTGAATAACAACATGTAGTTCGATTAACAGCATTGCAGCTCACCTCCATCTCCACCATACTTTCAGCCAACTTCTCTGCAATAGCCGCAAGCAGATCATCCATTCCCTCCCCAGTAGCACCACTGATAGCCACAGTATCACTCCTGCTGGCCGCTAACGCCCGTACTGCATCAGGGTTGCCGCAAGCATCGATCTTGTTCCAAGCAGTCACAAGGGGAAGATCCTGTACGCCAAGCTCCTCTAGAACCTATAGTACAAGTGCAGCATATGCTTATCAGCTGGACTGGTTTTTAAATAAGGACCAGGATCGTGCCCAACTTCTTGCCAAGAACGGGCCGTGGTTGTTGTTATAGCATGCAACACATCCGCCAGTGCCAGACGAACCGTCACAAGATGTGACACAGTAGGAGGCGATGCTGTCAGTACCATAAGCTGTATGGCAGCAAGGGTTGTACTATACTTGTTGTACCACAAGAGTGGAAATGCTGACCTATCACTGCTGTACTGCAGGCCTACCTGTAACACAGCTCCACACTGTGCTGCAGCGTTTGGTGCACTGACATCCAGCACATGCAGCACCACAGATGCTGCTGCAATCTCCTCGAGCGTGGCTCTGAAGGCAGCTACCAACTGAGTGGGAAGCTTCTGAATGAAACCCACGGTGTCGCTGAACAGCACCTCGAGGTTGCCATCAAGCCGCACCTGCAGGACAGCATTGCAACCCAGACAAGCAGTTGCGTGTGCAAGACCATCATAGAACTGTCTCGATATCATAAGGGGCTGCTTTGACCCGAAAAGAGCTATGCCGCTCGTGATGCTGAATCTGTTTTGTGCACGCGTTTGGCATCGAACCTTGCGTGTGGTGGGGTCCAGGGTCGCGAACAACTTGTCTTCGGCGAGTACACCAGCAGCGGTCAACGTGTTGAGGAGAGTTGACTTGCCGGCGTTGGTGTACCCGACTAGCGCTACGACTGGGATCGGGGCGTCTGAACGACGGCTGCGGTGGGCGGCACGATGCGTACGTACGGCCTGCAATTCCCTGCGAGATACAGACAAAGGGGAGTTGCTAATGAACTGGTCATCATCAGCATAAGGCACCACCATGCGACGATGATCAAATCAGGCGTAGAAACACCACCCCGCGAGCCACTTTGATGCAGACGAATGACGAGCGAATGTGCTTACCTTCTCAGCGCCGCTGCCTTGTCCCTCAACAACCGCTTATCAATCTCAATCTGTTTCTCTCCTGTTCCCTTGACTTGGCCACCGCCAGTAACGCGATCGAGATGCGTCCACATCCGCGTCAGTCGAGGCAGCTGGTACTCCGTCTGAGCCAACTCAACCTGTGGAAGAGTGAAGCAGGTACTGCTTTAACCCGACTCACATCCTACATCATACAGTTTCATCTCGACATCATCCGACTCTGCTGAACACCACAAACGACTCCCCATGAAGCAAGTGTGCGCATAGAAGCACGACAACCCCTGTAGAGTGTTAGATACATAGACCTCACATACCTGCAGCTTTCCCTCTCGTGTTCTGGCCCGTTGACTGAATATATCCAGGATCAGAGCAGTCCTGTCAGCCACAGCCACCTGAGCTCCCTCCCTGCCCCCTGAGAACGCCTTCTCAAGATTGCGTAACTGACCAGGTGACAACTCGTCATCAAATATAACAGTGTCAACCTACAAGCAGCACGAGGCGACCATCATCAAGGTGTTGAAGGCGATGCTGATGCAAGGACGACAGGTAGGATCTATGCCTGCTATCATATAACAGCGTTAGTCAATCGGTCAAAGGTTGTACTCCCTAGGCATTGGCAGCACAAAAACATTCACGAGTCGGAATTGACTATCGTGGTCAGGGTACGCTTGTCTCTATCCACACACGCTACCTTGAGCGCAGCTACAGCTCTTGACACTTCAGCTACTTTACCACTGCCAATGTATGTGGCATTGTTGGGTGATTCAAGCTGCTGATGAGTGCTGCCAACAACCTGCAGGCGCACACACATGTACACTCTCATATGTAGATATACTTATGAGTATGAGTATGGCCTTTGACCACTCTCCTATACATCTGGGCCACTCACCAGACTGCATGTTTGACAAGCAGCCAGCCCAGGAACCAATGCTGTATCAAAACGATCTGTAACAGCATGATCAACTGTGTAGCTCACCTTCAACCCCGCTGTTTCAGCCAGCCTGCCCAACTCTTCTATGGACTCTTGTATGTTGTATGTGACCACGGGCTGCTTATTACTGCTGCTACTGCTACTGCTGCTGGGGTCTGCAGCGTCTGCTACAGACCACGAATCAGACTGACCGTTGCCATTCATCGTCATTCCTAAACCACCTCGTGGTGCATTGAGACTGCTGGGACCGTCAAACAGTCGCTGACGCTGCTGCTGCTGTTGCTGCTCCTGGCGCCTTAGCTGCTGCTGCTGATACTGCTGCTTGTAAGCGACTCCTACAAGGTATACTCGCTCTTTGTCTGTAGACCAAAAGTCCTACAGACGACAAGCACAGAGCAAGCATGGGACATGCACTGTACTGCGCTTACTTGAGGGTGCTAATGATGACTCTGCCACTTTTAACGTGGGTGTGTATGTTGATGTGTATGGTGACCCTGTGGGTTGCATTGCACACCAACACTCATGGTCAGACATTTGCTGCAACTGGTAACAATGGTGACATAATCATGCTGACTAACCAGGATGACTTACATCACCGGACCGTCTCCAGTCATCGTCCTCATCATCCATTCCTTCATCTGCCCATTCATCACTGCTACTGCTGCTGCCAGACACAACATCCTCACGTGCTGCTGTCATTGCTGCTCTGAACTCATCCTCGCTCATGTCACTGCTGATCACCCGGCCTCTTACTGTGGTGGCATCAGCTGATGGTGCTAATATTATTGCTGATGATGCTGCACTTGGATACTCAGTAATAGCTGAACCTGCAAAGTCGCTCGTGTCATAGTCTTCCTCGTCTTCAGAGCCGAGTAGGATGATGTTTTCATCGTCAGCGAGATTGTCAGGGAATTCATGATGAGGGTCCGGAGATTTGTCTGCTTTGCCGCAGCGGGGCTGAGAAGCTGCTGAACATAGTGTCAGCAGCTGCTTGTGCTTGTGCAATCTAGTGCTGGTACGATGTAGTGAGGTGCTACGTGAGCAGTGGCTACCAGTGCTGCTGTGAAAATGGGGAGCAACCTGTTGGCATGTAGGGAAACATGGCATCAGCAGATCTGCTCAGCTGGTAAGGAGGCACATGTTTGCTTCAGCAGCATGCAGA
>JARWLF010001977.1:0-16378 GCA_029853055.1 Scenedesmus sp. KT-U
AGTAGGCAACAATCTCAGCTTGGCATCAAAACACAACAAACGCTCATGCAACCACATATGCATGGGTTTCAAGCCCCATTCAGCCAACAAGCCCTTGTTGCAGGGGTTGTGATTTTGCATATGCATACATATCTTGATTATCTCTGTTTGCACAACATCTGATTTGCGTTGTTGATTGGCTGTTGGAATACTTCTGCAGCATACTCAACAATTGGACGCACACAAGACAACACCACAATACGTTTAACCTCAACTGGGATACACCTATTCTTCCAAATTGGCATAAGTCGTTGCTTTACATTTTCAACTTTACGTAACACATGCTCAAAGTGCACATCCCACGATAGATTATTCTGAAGCCATAACCCCAGATAACAATTCTTGACAGCAACTGGTACATGCACTCCATACCATGACACGCCACTTTCACTCAACCTACTCACACCCTTGACAGGTACATGCATCACTGCTGATTTGGTGTTGTTGAGTTGATACACGTCCGGTAAGGAGATATCATGCTGACGCAACTCCACGCTGCAACATATCAGACAACGTGTTGTTGCAGCCCGAGCAGCTTCTCGCCATCAGCAGACTGTGCTACCAAATTTCATCATAAAATTGCATAAGTCCACAGATGGATTGCGATTTCGCCCTCTGCACTGCAGCTGATTTATAGCGCGACACGCCGACCGCCCGGGCCGCTGCTCGCGGGGGCTGCTGACCGCCGGGCACAGTCGGGTGCGAACAACCAAACGAACTGCATAGTCATGTGCTGCCAGATTCACGACACCCAGCTGGTGCATGCGGGCAGAAATATAGCGAATTATAGCACTCGCACAGTAGCTACTCTGGGGGTGAGTATATATGGTTGTGGCATATTGTTGAAGGTTGAAAGCAAACTTCATCATCCAACGTATGGCTGTGGCAAAGTTTTGTAGGCTGAAAGCAAACTTTACCGTTCTCAATCCATGCCCCAATGTTGGTTCGACTCCTTGCCTACACATCATCCTTTTATCAGCATAAATGCTAACACTTCCACATTGCAGCTGACACCCCACATTGCCTCATGATGGTTATATGCAAGTCAAGAAGTGTTTCTTGAATAATGCACATGCTCATCTTGCATGTGATACCGATTGCAACCTTTTGTCACCACTGAAGTCCCGAGGTACCCCGGATCTTCACCTGGGATCTTCCGCTGGGTACTTTTGCCCGAACGGACAATCTCTTAACAAAGGCTTCGTTTTGAACCGTATCTTGAATCATGTCTAGATAATCGTCCCAATAGTATCGCACTAGTGGGGATGTGGTGAAAGCCGGTCGTCCGATGGGATGACCGGGGTCCGATTCCTTTGTTTCGAAGGCGCCTCCGAAACGTTTCGGACGACGAGGATGCGTCCCTTGATTTTCACCCTCGGGAGTGAGACTCAAGGTTCCAGTCTGCTACATGACCAACTACCGTGAAACCACTCACTATTCCGACACACAACTCTTGAAACAACTTGAAAATGGCAAAAGTGGTCAATGTTCGACCAACTATGAGACCAAAGTCAACTAGTATGATCACAACTAGGCTTTATAGCTAGGCAATTGACCCCGAGATGGCAAAGATAGGCCATCGCAATCACTGGGTTATCTTCATTCGACACCTGAGCGTAAAGAAACAAGAGATCATAACAAGGGCTAGCTAATAATAATAATTGCTACCATATGCCATAGCATCTAGTGCCATCGGCCTCGCGCCCGATATTTCGCAGGCGGAATTGAACAATTATTACAACCATCCTGTGTACGACAAGGCTCATCAAGTACCGTCTGAGGAGCTCCTTGAGCAGAGGCAAAACCCGTAACAATAGGTTGTTGGCACGATGGGAAGCCTTCCGGCTGGCATACAACAATTGTGGGTTTGATTCCTCCTATTGGAAGCCTTCCGGCTGGCATACAACAATTGTGGGTTTGGTTCCTCCTGTTGGTAGGATACCCTGTGTGCAGTACGCTTAACCTTGGCTTCTTTCTACAAACCCTTATCACATGTCAAAGAAATTTCGCTAGTTGGCAAGGTTTTGTCAAGAAACCCCTTGAACATCTATGGATATGGAGTTGGCCGCAGAAACAACCGCCGCCCTCGACACCTAAGGATCACAATGCCATTGTAGGATGACCGGGGTTTTCCACCTCGTATGTCCATGATCATTCCTGGCAAATGTTGAACTACATCTTGATACCCACCGTGGTAGGTATCATTCCAACGATACACCACATACAAATCGGACACATCCAAGTGCATTGGCTTGCTGGTGTCACAGTAATCCCTCAAATCACTCAATCTTGAGCCATCATACATCGTGGCTTTCGCAAGCCAATGTGTCAACATCTGGTCATACTTGTCCTTCATAACATAAGTCACGTTTTGCTTACCCCAATCGATCAACGCAGTATTGGCAACTATATTTGCAAGGAAGGTATTGTAGAACCACTGGCCCACCGGACCTTGCGTATGAGTCCCCCATCGCCCATAATGAAGCACTCTTGGCATCTCAGGGAACAGACACGACCGACCTTTCCTACAAACAAGGAGGCCAAGAAAGGCTTGAGGTCCATCATTAGCTCATGCCTTGCTCATACTACAAGAGATCAACTGACACACTCGCCGTTGGTGTGGATCAACAAGTCAATTTCCAAATACAATTATGAGAACAATCATCGACGTCTATTGCTACCTTCTGTAGGTTGCATATGGCGTCCAACCAGAGACCTCACCTTATGTTGGGCGCACGCATCCAATCGTCCCAAGCTACCTTTGGCCACATATCCACCCACTGCAGGACGAATCAGAACATGCAAGTTGATAAAGGTTTGAGCTTGCCAACTCACTCCAGCAACACTCATTGCAAGATGACGTTGACAACGCCTCTTGTACGTTTGTTGTACATGATGTCACCTTACTTGACATGCACTACGCGGACACTCATGCTTGTTATGACATCATCATCATGCTCACAAAAGCGCTATGATGCTAACAATATGCTTGAGTGAGTACCTCTAGGGCCCTCTCCCTATCCAACATCCACCCAAGCCCAGGAAATATGTCTGTTCTATAGAGTGCTGTGTTGTTGAGCGCCCTGCCTCTTTGCGCTTGATCATTCCAAGATGAGATGCATTGTAGAGTCTTGTCTAGAGCAAGGAGTGAGTATGTGTTGGCAAAGTAGCTGAAAAAGTCAGGCGATACCTGGATACCGTTAGAGCGACACAAGGGTACATTTGGTGTGACCCATGAAAGTTCTATCAAAGGGTATATATACTGGGGCATGAGCCAAACTTGTGCATGCATGGGCTCAAAATTCGCATGTTTGATCAAAAGCATAATCAACTCGCCCACAATGCTCATAAGCAAAGCTTGTATACGTAGTAGGACATAGATTGGCTGGTTTGTGTTGTCACAGTTGTTTTGCTTCAGTCCAAACGGAGGCATATGAAGGACCCTTTTCTCATCGCCGCCTTACACTATCATCACTCTTGTTCGTGCTTACCCCGTAATTCGTGTGCCAATTAACGAGGCCATTGCACCCCTGAATTAGGAGAATGAGGACTCCTACCCATGATGCCGCTCACCTCTAGGTCCTCCTCCAAAAAGATCAATCGGGGAGCTTCCATGCATCTGAAGAACAGTTGCAACAACATTTTGTAGTGCAGGGAGATGTGACACTCGTTGTCGTCACATTGCATTGGGTCATGCGTGCGAGCAATCACTTGAATCCCAGTTGCTTCCCTCAAGGCCATTGAAAAAGACAACGCTCGTGCATCAACCCCATCAATGGAGACGAACAATGGAAATCGTCGCTCGTTGATTTGGTCTGCCTTCCAGTGTCTGAGCAAAGCCATCAAGCAACGAGCGAGGTAATGGACACGATTGTGTCCCACAACGACAACCGGAGAAATGAGGGTGTCGTCGGTTTCATTAAGTAGCAAGCCCTTGGCACTCCCTGCTTGGCAGACTCTGTCGCCCTCCATCCCCACGTAGTTGAGTTCTGTAATGTTGATAGTGAAGCTGCTCTGGTGGCCAAGTGGTGACTGCAACGCAACTTGCATGCTCAGGGGTGGCGTAGGGCTTGATTGTTTGCCTTGAACCAAGTGTGGAGAAGGCACTAAATGTTGCGCACCATGAGCTGAGACAGAGCTTGGTGTCCCTCCACGTGAACAGTTGACTCTAGCCGCAGGCACGGAGCTCAATGTAGGATGTCCATAATGAGCTTGAGAGCCACGGTTCCGACTATCACACTGACATGCGACCCTCTGAGCTTGGATCAGCCAGGTACCACCAAACAAGGAACTGAAGCTAAGAACAGCCAAAACACAGCCGCACAGCAAAAGCAGGCCTGTCCCAAAGACGCCATGTACCCTTTCTTTCTTGTCAGGAGCCATGTTGTGTCACGGCGCTGCTTGCTACATGCCGGTTGGTGATTGTGATTGTCAAGAGTACACCTTTCTTGTACTGAAAAATGTTCGCAGACTTCTTGTTCGAAGCTGTATGGTTGGGGCCCGTTTCTTCACAGTCGCAAACAGGAGGTCACGGTTATTGATTTTGATGACCACGATCTGTGTTTCTGTGACGGTCACTGCACGCGGTCACGGACATGGGTCACGGTCACAAACACACGGATCCGCGACCTGGCCCAGGAGGTCGTTCACGAATATGCGAGTGGTCATACCTATGGGCCATACCCACGGGTGACAAGTTACGACAGGTTACGACGATCGCCCGCCAAAATATGCTTTACAATCAATCGAACAGCAATCAACGCTATTTGCTTCGTCGCGTGCACTGCCACATGAACCACAACGCTGCCGTGGTGTGCCTGGACCTCGTCAATCATAAACACTTGCTACCATAACACTTTATTGGCTTGTGATGGGTTTGCAATGGGTTTCGACGCTGACCAGCGTGATGACGGTTGTGTTGACTGTTGGTCTGCAGCTGCAAGCTCTTTCTACGCCTATTCTGCATCTATGCTAGATAGATTAGTGCTCAAGGCACAGATAGCAATCATCGTTCTGTTCCGATATCCTGCTCTCAAGCAATGCCGCGCAAAAAGGCTATTTTGTCGAAGGACGGCGTCCTGACAGCAGAAGATGCTGTTCAGCTAGCCCCTTTCGCTGTGAAGGAGTCCTGGGTGCACCTCTCTGGGGGCCGCAGCAAAGGATTGATCAAGCTAGACGCGATGGCTTGTATCTTGCGTGGTGAAGCCGTGAACACGGACGGGACCATCAACGCAGAAGCCCTGCAGGGAATCAATCTTGATGGGTCTTTAGGGACAGATGCTGTGCAATGTCTATTGACAAAGCAAGTGCAGCAGTCAGGCACAATGTCAGACTTCATGCAGTATTTGTCAAGGGAGTTGCAGCAGAAAGATTTCAAGGTGGTAACCCCCCGCATAACTCCTACTACTCCCAGGAACCAGGTTCCAAAGGGCTTATCTACCTGGCTGAAGGCCATCAATGCGCAACCTGGTGGGTCTTGGTGCTTACACTTTATACTTCTTGTCTCTAGCAGCGTACATGGGTTGTCACATGTTACTCATGCAAGTGTGTATGTACATGCTTATGTAGACATGTATGTACATGCTCATGTAGACAAAGCACATGGCCACCTACTTATGTACATTACGCGTTGCATGCGCTATAACTGCACTCCTTGAACATGTCACATATTGTGCATGATCTCTCAGCGTTTCCTTTGAAAGTGTTGATGGCATTCATTGCATTACTCACACCATCAGCATGCAACATTAATTACAATTATGCTCATGTGTTGGTGCACTTGCTTGTACCTTGTTGGATCTGCTGTCTAGATCTTGTTTCTGTGTTGACTTTGTTGCAGTGGAGCGTGATGAGAATGGCATCGCTTGCCGTGATGATCCAGCACCTGGCCCCAATATATCTGCTGTTGTGGCATGCCGTCACAAGCCCTGTACCAGCATGGTGCTGCTGAAGTTTGGACTGGATGAGGTATGTTTGAAGACAATTGCAGGTGACTATGGTCAGTAGTGTTGTTGGTGTCCATCGGTTCATTTGAATGATGATTTGTTGGGCACTTACAAACTCAAGGCACCTTCAAGTGCCTGAACATTGGAGAGGTTGCTGGATGTACGACTCAATCGGGACAGAGACAATGTTGGTTGTGACGATCTTGCAGATGGCACACTTCACAGGAAAAGCACTGACATAGTCAGCAAATTGCATGTCAGTGTGTGCTTTCAAATGTTGTACATCTGAAAGACTGCCATACTGTCTGTACGATTGCATGCAGGTGTTTCAGCCATATGAGAAGGATGGGACAAGATACATAACTATGTATATATACCCAGGCACCCATAAGCTGGATGACAGAACCAATTGGACCCTGATTCCAGCTCCAGAGAATGGTCCTTACCATGCCTGCGTTCTGGCGTCTGACCCCGGAAACCTGCCAGTCACACACCCACCAGGTGATTGTGTTGCTGAGTCTGGATCTTACACCACATGGAGATGACTATATATGATGGTGTTGTGCTGCCCTTCAGCTTTTAGCTGCCACATGTATGAGCTCACCTGTGGTCATGTGCACGCCCTGTAAAGCTTTCTGGTAACAGATCATTGCTACTTCATGGTGTGTACTGCTTGTCCAGCTCAAAGGAGGGCGGTTGAAAGCAATGTATTCATCCTGGCTGAGCAAGCCCTGAAGCATCGTGAGCTAGTGTGTCCAGAGGCTAGTATGATGGAGCTACATGCAACCTGCTTGAAGGGCAACGAAGAGTCCAAAGAGGCGGGCAACTTCTTTGGTGAGACTACTCAGCATAACCTGTGTATATACGATGGGCCTCTATTGTGATATGTTGCAGCAGTTGTTAAGGATGTCATAGACGTCTCTGTGCGGTATGATTTTGATTCAGTTGGGATGTACGTGACAGATAATTCACCCTTGTCTCCGAGACTCACCTGCGGCGCAGGTGAGTGGACAAAAAGCTCTATACAGGCATTGGCCAAGAGGGTGTTTGGGCAGCCCAGTTATCAGCTCCACGTGAATGATAGTGAAGGTATGAACAGGATTGCAGACATGAGTCGCCAGCTTGACATTGATGACCGCAACGAGCAACATCGAGAGGCTGGTAATGAAGGTGTGCCCTATCCTGATGACAAGAAAGAACAGGTGAGTGCTGACTCTGTCTGATTAATCATGTCCAAATCAAAGGCATCTGCATTGTGTAGCATTCTCGCAGTCATGCATGCTGCAAATGACAACACATACTTGTGTGTACCATATGTGCGCCATAGTGAATGTGTGTTTGCTGCTGCATACAGGATGGCAAGCAGTTACTGGGGGCGGTTCGTGTAGTAGAGACTAGGCCTGGCTTACGTGTGATGTTGTTCACAGAGTTGGCTCTGAAAATCATGTTCATGGTATGTTGTGCTGTGCTCAATATAGAACCCTTCCAGTATACATATGCCGGCTAAACTATTACAGTTGTTGTTTGTCTAATTGTTCGTAATGAGTAGGTATTACGTTACTGGCCAATCTCTTTGCTCAATATGCCTGTTCTGCGTGTAGTTGCTCACCATGTTCGCTACCACCTTGCTTGGAGCGCCTGGAGTGTCAATGGACTTCACACGCGGATCAGTTCAGGACTGGCCCATAGCAGGGCGCATGCTGCCGGTCAATATTGGGCTCATCACATTTCCCTTTACCGTGGCCATGGGAGTGAGGCCATTGATAGTGGCTGTGATCCTTTGCACTACCTGCAGTGCACATACCATACATAAGTGCCTGCTTGATCTAGGCACTGCGTACCAACGTTTGACGGGACGTATGTAGCAACAATACCTCTCATGATGAATTATCAATGTTTGTTCGTGTGATTGTCAATGTGTCAATACTCATGCTGCTGTGTATGTCACATACATTGCTCGTATTGGGATATTGTCATCTGTTTGTCGTTGTATGTTGTATGATGTTTCTCGTACTGGAGGCTCACATCAATATGCTGTCACTAGATCATGTGTATGATGTTCCACTATTTGATGACTGCAGACAGCTCGAAACCAAGATACTTCACCAGTGATTGCTGCTTGGCCATCACAAATGCGGCGTGTTTGTACTTCTGCCAAGTTGGCCTGTCGAGTTATCTAGAGACCTCGGCAACTAGCTTGCTGTATGGACAAGCTTTGCCCTTTGCTGTGGTGTTGTTGTGGGATACAGCACACCTGGCAGCTGCGACTTGGCGGTGGCTCAAACATTCTGGCATCACATCAGCTCAAAGGTGAAGGTTGAATTTGCCTTGAATCTGTGATTGTGAGTAGTTCATTTTGTTGAGTTGTTGTTTTTGATTACAATCTGCATCTCATTCTCTTGATGAACTTTTTATATTATGATCGCACAGCAACGTTATGACCGATATGTTGTAGTTAGAATTGCAATATGCGCTGATCATGATTGTTCTCTGTGGCATCTCAACTGCAGATGGTTTGGCTTCTCTCTGATCTGTCGCTTTCTGCGGGAATGCACAGACCCTCTCGACTTCACAACAGCTACTGTTGCTGCCTTGACTGTGCTGGCCACTCCAGTGCTGAAAGTCAAATGGGGTGATGACATTATGATACCCATAATCAGCACTGGAGTTCCCCCCAAATTCCTGGAGGCCTTGAAGTGGCATAACTGCAATCAATCACCAGATGGCAGTCCCGTCAGCGCACCAATACAGCGAGTACAACCTGGCAGCAATGGACCCTGTGAGATTGAAGAAGGTGTCCTAGATGATGTGCAAGATGACTTGGAGCCCATTGCACCTGAAATAGCGAGTGAAGCCAGAAGGCTGCTGCAGCAGTCAGCCGACCTCGATGATGGTGACAATGATGAAGACCCTGATCTTGAGGTTTGTATTGAATCAGGCATTCAGTTACTTGCTGATACATGGTTTTATGCAACATACTGATGTAGCTGCAGCAGCATTTGTGGTGTCAGACATGTGAGAGTTGTGCGTGTTGATGAAAGGTTATAGTGTCCGTGAGAAACGTTGAGATTATGTAGTGCACATGCATTGTGCACACCATCTGTCACCAACTGTGTTTCATGTTTCCTGGTATGGTTTGCAGGGAACTATTGTTGGCTCGGAGTCCATGAACGAACCCCCCACCTGTAGGTTTGAGATAGAGGATACGGGCTGCAGTGTTATAGTTCGGTGCCTACCTGCAAAGAGTGGCGCCGGCCCCAAGCTACACTTCAAGTTTGATGTGAGAGGAAAGCACACCATCAGCACCACAATGCCTCTTGTCCAGGTGGTAGGGCAAGATATTGCTGAGTCCCTGGAGTTGAGTAACCCTTATTATGCTGAAAAATTGCGCAACTTCATTATCAAGCACAGGTATGTAAATTCTTATTTTGTGATGAATATGTAAGTAAATGCGTCTTGTGGCGTCTTGTGCAGACATATAGTTCTCAGCGCTTACTAATGGATCTGATGATAAACATATGGGGTATGTTCCTGTCAAGTGCATCTTGGACACGACCAGGTCTTGCATCTGGTGAGCACAGTCATACTTATTGGCTTTTCACCACTGTCGCAGGCTGCATTACTTTCCGCTGTGGAGCAAGATCAATCCCTTGCGTGCACATAACCCGCACTCTCACAGTGGTGCAAATGTGGAGATGCCAATCAACTTCTTCAAAGGGACCATGTTGGGCAGTGGTGTCAACATGCCAATACAAAAGGTGTTGACCATGCTGGCTGGCTCGGAGAAGGGTAGTGGGGCATGGCACATTGGTCTGATGGCGGCAGAAGCGCGACGGTGAGAACAGGAGCTGCATGCATCTTGACAAAGACACAGAGAATTCCAGATGATCCAGATTATGCTCGTGTGTACTCAGATCGCATGCTTGGTGCACTGAGATGCACATGCACCTATACACATTCTGTCGATTGGCCTGTTGACTCAGCAAGCACTCAATATGTTTGCAGGTTATATGAGGCCGTATGGATGAATGCCAAGAGCTCCAACACGCAGGATCGTATCAGGGGACTAATTCAGGGAGTGGTGCAGCCCATCAGGAGTGTCAGGGATGTGGTCAGCAACCTCAACATCCACCATCATCGACAAGGCTTGTCAGCAAACATGCAAGAGGAATATCGCTGGATTCGTAATCTGGTCATGCTGCATGGCAGGACCAGGGATGAGCGTGAAGCCAACCTTTACACAGAGGGCAGCTCTTTGCTCGAAGTGGCGGCTGTGGTGTCTGAAGATGCTGCTGAGAAGATGGCAGAGCAGAAAATCACAGACCTGGATGCCTTGTCTGCTACAGTATCCTCGAAGAAGCGTGCACTGCCACAAGTGGAGGCTGTCGTCTTCAACGTATACGAACTCTGGGCTGTGGCTTGTACCCGTCTACTGCGTGCATGGTTGACTGTTACTGATGCTAAGCAGCCCGAGCACATGACTGTGGATGAGCTCACGTCTGGACCACTCAACCCAGGAAAAGTGGCACAGACAGCTAAGGTGAGGGATATGTAACCGAGTCATCCACTTGCTACTAATAGGACTATATGACTGAAATGTGTTCGTCTGCTGCTGACAAAGTTACTGCTGGCACATGACACCATGCTACATTCAAAAAGAAGATCTTGTGTGTACCAAGGTATGCAGTTTTATATTGATGCCACCACGTACATACATCAATATGTCACCATAGTATGTCACTCTCTGCAGGCCATCTTAGCAGAGGAGAAGACTGTTCAATCCAACCAAATGGGCGCTTCTTATGAGCCTGCACCAGCTCAAGATCCAGAGAATGCTGAACAACCAATGCGGTCAGCTGTGGCGGACAGTAAGAGGGTCAGGTGTGGCTTCTGCAAAGTCAATGCTGGGGCCACTAGGTGTCAGAATGAGGTGTTCAAGCAGGAGAAATTGAAAGGGGCATGTATGGCTATGTGTGCGGAGTGCTGCAAGCAGCATGGTGGCTGCAATGCTTACTCTACTCACCGGTGAGCGGATCAAGCTTCGACATGTATTGACGACTGCATATGGGCATGAGAGTATATTTATGTGACCCCTGAGCAAATATGCTGCAGCATCATACCCGTATATTACATACTAAATACATGAAAAGATTGTTCATGGGTTCATGGTTGTTCGGTGACCGTAACATGTCTGCAAGGTATAATGTAGTTTGATGTTTCTGATTCCCTGTATTCATGTCTGTCTCAGGATTGGTAACCCGTCAGGCCAACGTGAGCACAACAACCCTCACCAACAAGATCAGTTGCAGCAGCAGCAACAACCGCAGCAGCAACAGCAACAGCGGCAACAACGACTGCATATGGAGCAGCAACTACGGCATACGATTCCTACAGCAGTGGCGGGACAACAACATGCGGCAATGTTGTGTCCAGCAACTTTGCAACAGCTGTCACTGATGCAACCGTTGCTGTCACAACATGGTGACGTGACTGCACAGAATATCATGCCGCCAAGTCATGATCTCCGTATGTCAAGTGCTGCCTCACTGACTTTTATGCAACAGCAACAGATCTTGTCTGATGCCCAACGTATGCGGAGCTTGTCAGGAGAGGAGCAGCACCTATCGACTACTGGTTCATGGTATCAGTACTACATGCAGCAACCATTGGAACAACAACAAGTGTCTCACCCACACATGCCCCTTCTGCAGCAGCAGCGGTTGTCAGAACAGAGCCAACTTTCACAGCAGCAGCAGAATCAGCATCGAATGTGGACACAGCAGCAACAACAAATGTCACAGCAGTTGTCTCAACAAAACAACAACCAACTTCAGGACTCATTGCCTGGGTCACAACAGCAAGCATTGTTATTGCAGCAGCAACAACAACAACAGTTGATGTTCCAACAGCAGAGTATGCAGGATCAAGTGTTGCAGCAGCAAATGTTGTATGAATTACACCAGCGGTCAATTCACCCCTAGCCTCAAGGCCCTTGACTTGGTGGGGCACCAAGTGTCGTGGCAGCAACATGTGAGCAAGGCCGCCTTGCCAGGCTGGCAAGGTAATGATAAGATGCTTCGAAAGTAGTTCCGGACGGTGGTGCACACATCAATGTGTATGTCAGTAGAGGTGGACGCAGCATATTGTTTATTGTGAGGCTTGCTGAAATGTCGGATCCTTTTTTGAAACTTCAATTGAACACAGAGTCAACATGTACGACTATGAACATGTCCGCTACTCCGGGACCGATCCACTGGATCATAGAATGCAACATGATGCATACAAGCAGCAATCATTATCACCTACACGGGCATTAAGCTATGCACACTTGCCCGGCAGTTAGTAACTCAACTATGGTGCAGATAAACAAACTCTGCATCATAAATGCTTTATTCACAACATTATGGGTTCTATTCACAGAATCAGCCCGACTTTCCTTCACAATAGCTAGATCACCGGGGCCGAAATCATAGTATCGTGAACCCGAAGTATGCCATACATGTTGTAAGGTAACACAGTTACAAGCTATAACACTTGGTTGAAACCTCACACAACATGACACACTAAATGCAAACCACATGTTGCCAATAAGTGCCGTGGGCATGAAGGAAATAAAAATACCTGAGGTAGCCCAAAAAAGTCAACAGTGATCTATGAACACTGAAGGGTTACACCTCACCAATACGGATTTTGAAGCCGTATAGCACACAAGTCATAAGTTGGCAAGCGGTCAGTCATGAAGCTGTCTTCTGTCCATTAGTAGTTACCCTCTCCGGCCACGAGGCCCTTGTCAAAGCGTACCGGGCTGGTTGATTATCGACTTTCAAAATCGATTATCACTGACCGCGTGTGATCAACAAACTGCTCGGTGGAATGTTGTTGTGTGAGCTGCAACGGCAATAGTACTGACAACAGCTGTCACAGGTGATTGTTATTGCAAGAATGGCCAGTATGGCATACAAGTGGCCGTTGACCCAGCCCGGCTGAGGATTCACATCGCAAGGATGTCTTTGCCACTTAGAATACAGACTTATACACTGTATGAGTAGTAACCATCAACCAAGGCAGTTATATAGCAGTGTTACATACTGATTTCGTCAATGCATGGTGGGCTCAGCCTACTCACTTCAAGTGATAACAAAAAAACTTAAGATAGCAGGTGATTTTCAGCACCCAAGTACTATGAGGCATGTTTGCATTCACATCACAGGATCAGCCCGACTTGTTTTCACAACAGCCAGATCAGATTACCGGGGCCGAAAGCAGCGTATCATAGTTCACGGTGGACCCGAAGTATGCGTAACACAGTTACAAGCTATAACACTTGGTTGAAACCCCATACAACATTCAATGTAAGTTACACACTAGGTACAAACCACATGCTGCCAATCATAATGTGTCCAGGGATAGCACTCTTCCCTCTCTGATTCCTAGCACTCCAACCACAACACACATGCCTTGCATGTATCACAATCCAAGCATCATACAACATACATCAAGTTGACTGTACCATCTCTCTCTGACTGGGAGCAGTAGATATGAGTTACCACAAGGACCACTGCCACAAGCACTCACATCACTATCCGCATACGAAAACTTCTGACGCTTGGCATGTATACAATATCACTCACGACAAGAATCAGGATGGGACAACTCCACTGCACGCTTCAGTTCCTTGACTGTGAACTTGTTGCGGCAATGCTGCTTTGTGTTGTTGTGGTAGTTGCTGCAACCATTCCACCAATCGTTCGTCAGCCTGTAACGCTCCTTGTGCTCAGGCTTGGTCTTGTGGTACTGCAATTCGCCGCCACATGCACACTGCACAATACACAGAAAGGCTTGTCAATATTGAGTCACGGTTTTATGATGATAGTATATGATGATATAGAAATGATAATTATATAAGATAATAATCATACATAAGTATACGATGATGATATATGTACTGTGAGGGGCCAGAATCCTTGATAGCAAACACAACAAAGACATACGTTGTGTGTTACAATTGCAGGACAGAATGCACTTGACAACATAAATCACATGTGCCACAATGCACAGGATGGCACCATGGCATCTTGGGCAACCCCACCTTGAAGAACTCGATGTAGCACTTTGAAACTCCTCCACACCAAGAACCTTCTCAAGAGCCTGGGCCAGACCGCGGGGATCAAACAGCACCATGGCTGGAGCCTTCACACTGCCGAGAAGCAAGGCAGACAATCAGTGGCTTCAGTGATTTGTCACCTCCCAGTAGCGACAGTAGCTCATACAATTACATGATGGTGACGCAACATCAGTGTGGTCAAGAATCAGTACTTGACTAATGCAAAAGCACTCATTCCATAGCAGTGCACGTACATGTCGCAAGCCTTGTACAGTAGCTCCATAAGCTCCACCTTGTGGATACGTGCGGTGACTGAGCTTGCAGTCCTACCCAGCTCCTGGGCCACCTTGTTCACATCAAAAGTTGACCTCTTGAGCACACATTCAGCCATCCTGGTGACCAACAGCTCGTCCTCCACGTTCGTGTAGATCTTGCGCTTGCCGCTGAACTGCTTCTCAGCCTCCCTACCGCCAAGCTGCAGTCAGATTCAAGCACAGTTATCAAAAACTTGAAGTGTGCAAGGGATCACGTTGCGTGCAAATGGTTTGGCTGCAGTTACATGCTCCATGTTGCTGATTGCACACCAAGCAAACACCAGTACGAGCAGGGGGGAGGGGGGGGGATTAAGTTGCAGATGCATGTTACCAAGTACAAGCAAGGCTTTACGACATGCCAAGTCAAAGGTAACTCAGAAACTGAGCCAACTGGCTGACCACAGGCACCCACAACACTGCTTACAGATACCAAGCAACTCACCTCAGCCATCACCTCTGCACGCCTTTGCAGCGGGGAGAACCTGAACTTCCCAACAGGGCTCATCTTCATCCCAGTTACAGTGTTGGGTCTTGGTGGAGACATGCAGGCTGAGGAGCGTATAGGGTTGTACACCGTGCTGCTGGTGCCAAGACTAACACGGGGTGCAGCTGCGCGACTTGCACGGGACTGCCCAAGTCCCCCCTGCCGCACAGCACTAGTGGCGGCAGCAGCAGCAGCGGGCTGACCCTTGCTGACTCTGCATCACACAACGCACGGCGCAACATACATCCCTCATTGGTCACTTTCAGCAGTGACTAGACAGCAATGCGCTCGAAATAGTAGCATATGCAGGACGCTGGTGGACAGTTCTCCTACTTCAAAAGCAGCAGATACATGGTAGGACTGAGGTCAAAACATCACTCACCTTTTGTTCTTCTTGCCTCCCAATGCAGCATACATGTCATCATCCAACCACTCAACATCATCATCAAGCGCAGGTGATGCCGGGTTGCCCCTGGGCTTAACAGGGGATCCAGCTTCAGCTTCTAACAGGCGGCGCATGAACGCATTCTCATGTCGCGGTCCCCTGCAAGCAACACCACACTATGTCAAGCAAAGCAAAGCAAACACCCACATGGGCCCATAGTCATCAAGCATTGTGATAAGCTCACGCAAGTCGCTGCTTTTATGAATGTCGGGACCACATATTTAGAGAGCCATCTAACAAGCCGATGTTAAGAGGCGAGCATTCGTGTCCGAGGGTTGAGAACAGTAGCCAATGCTACCGCTGACTGCCTGGCCTGCAGCAACATGCACCCACCTCACTTCCTGCTCGTCGTCGCTTACAAGGCTCATCTGCTCCACGTTGCTCCTGCAAAATAGAAGAATTGAGGAGACCATGTCCTCAAACAATGTACACGGCAGCTACTGGTACAATTGGGAGCATTACACAGCCATTGCGGCGTCGATGCAGCACTAGACTCACCGTGCCATGCCGAAGGACTGGCCTCGAGTAGTACTTGATACAATCAAGGTCGTAAAGACCCCTGGAAAGTAGCTGACAGCCCATCGCCGAGTAGAACAGACTTGAGTACACTCACTGATGTTCTACTCAGATCTATTCGGGGTGTTATTGATCTGTAACAGCGCTCCTCGCATACCTATCGATGCATGTGACGCTTACCCATGGGCGAGCGAGTGACTGAAGCAGTAAAGCGGACTTTGCGGTGTGGGGTTCTATAAGGCATCCTGTGACACGAAAACTAATGCACTAACCTAAGAATGCATTTTGTAAGTACAAAGTGTGTGTTGCGCATAACTTGTCACCCGTGGGTATGGCCCATAGGTATGAACACTGGCATATTTCGAGGTCATTCCCTTGGAAGAAGGTACGCAACCTGTGCTGAGGCCTATGTTTAGGTACGGCCCATTTGAGATGGAAGAGATGAAAAAGCAGATAACACAGCTTATCATGCAAGGCTATATCAGGCCATCTGCTTCTCCTTATGGGGCTCCTGTGCTGTTTGTGAAGAAG
>JARWLF010001980.1:0-15431 GCA_029853055.1 Scenedesmus sp. KT-U
CACCTCCCTGCCCTGGCCTGGCAGCAGCTGCACCACAAGGCCTGCTGCTGCATGACGCAGCGTAGCGTTAGGCAGAGCCAGCATACTGTAAACTCCAGAAACATCCTGCAACACACAGCAGCAGATGGTGTTACTCGTTGATGCAACTGTAGTGGGTGACTGTTACAGATGGTGATGAGAGTTAGATGGTCTACAAGCCTGCACGCATCCACAATCCAATCTCACCCAGAATTGTAGGAGCCATGCAAAAACATGATGGTACATATACATGTGATTGAAGTTCCACCAAGTTGAGGAGTAGTGATGACCAAGAGCATTTCTGCTTACCCTCTCTCTGATGACTTGTTGTTGCACCAGCAGGGCCAACACCTGTAAGCCCGCTGCAGCCACAGATTCATCCACATCATTCATGAGCTCGAGGAAGCGAGCAGTGAAGCGGTTGGTGAAGTCTTGAAGACGTGGGATGTTGTCACTGCAGGACAGACAGACAACAACGAGGCAGCTGATTATCTCCTGTGTCCATGGTATATGTATAGTTGGCATGACCCAAACTACAGCTCTGACAGAGCTAGAGATGCAACGCAATACAATAATCGCCCGTGCCTAGCCTTACAACCAATCTGACAAGTCACGCTGCACAGAAAACCACAGAACATAAGCGACTCTTGAAACAGACCCCTCCACCTGCAGCAGCAGTCATGAAAGCTTAGCAGCATGTAACAGAAGGCTGATGTGTGACTAAGGTGGCTTGCTGCATTATACAGTAGCTGAAAGCCTACCTATCACTGTACAGCTTCTCCAAAGCCGCCAATGCTTTGCCTCGTACCATTGGACTCTTGTCACTCAGTGCCCAGGCCAGGTATTTGAGATAAGTATCAGCAAGGAACTCAGTAGGCAGAGCAACCACCCAGCTGCCGATAGACTCAATTACAACAGCACGAATCTCATCAGAAACATCCCTGCAACAGGGTACAACGCAGCATACATACAGCAATGTCAATCGCATTCAGACCCGTGTATACACAGCTGTTCATATGTCAGTTTGGCCACCAAGAAAGAAGGCAAACTTGTACAATCTGCAGCCCGCTGCAAAGTGGAAATCAGTCAGCAATCAAGCAGGAAAAGTATGTGTCACTAAGTCAAGCAGCAGTTTATGCTTCTGACCTGAATCTGTGACTGAAGACTCCTGTGAATGTGACACTTCTGAAGTTACGCAAGTCTTCAACACGCGAGTGACAGCGGTCCACGGTGCGACGCAGAGCAGCAACAACCTCACGACTGGGCTGCAAACACAATCATGACTACAGGTATCTTGATCATGAAGCACGTAGTATGGCACATTGCATTGCTAGAAGCTAGAAATCAATCCAGAAAAACGCCTCAACATGTGCAAGTATACTGCAAGCTCAAGTAGATACACACGCATGTACACAAGCAAGTTGCCGTTACATACCTTCTTCTTTTTCTCTTCTGCATCCAGTTGAAACTTTGCCAACTCTCTGCTCTCAGTGAGCCCTGCTGATATGGATATCCAGGTACTGATCAACTGAGCAGCTGTCAATGTGGCTACATAGCGGAAACTGCGAACAACAGAACTGCACAAACAAAAGAACAACAGTCAAACAACCAACAACAGCATACTACTTGGTACTTGCCCTATTATACTCTCGATGCCACATGCATTGCTGCTGGCTTATGTGAATTTTGCTCAAAGTGCACATGGGCAAAAGCACAGGGGGAGAAGCACGAATCAAAGCTGCTACCTACATGCTGAGCGCAGTGACCATCCTGCACAGCTTATCATTGAGCTCAAAGTCATCGAACAGCAGATCTGCTGCTGCCAGTTGCCGCAGTACTTTGTCCCAGAAGAGTCTGTAGTGCTCAATGATGGACCGGCCAGCTCGGTGGTTGTGCAGCACATCTACACCACCCTCCTGCAGTAACACACAAAGCACAACATAAGGTGAATCAGACATGAGGCAGATGGTAAATCTGAAGGCAGAGTGTAATGAAAACCAAACCAAATGAATGTGTCAGAATAGGTGACCACCCTGCTCTCCTTCACTGCTCGGATAGCTCAAGCTCTCCTTGCGCGTGGCTCACATACATATCCTTGCACACATGCATTGACAACAACCCACCAAGATCCAAGACCAAGTCCGCTGGCATGATATGGAGTATGGATAATCCGGTTAAACTGTAACATACTTGTCATATATCTGACATTACCTGTACTACTGTGTTTGTGAGTCTGGCCGCCAGCTGATCCACCTCCCCCGCCTCGACATCATCACTGCTCAGATCAACATCACAACCAGATACCTGGGGAGACGAGCAGGCACCAGCAGCAGCAGTAACAGCAGTAGCATGCAGTGACAATGACATACCGCAGAGTGGTATGTAGTTGGGCGTCATGGTGGAAAACGTTGAATGCTTACCCTAGTGACATAGCTGAGCCAGGAACCCTGAATGAAGGCTATGTCAGACAACACGAACTAGGCAGCTGAAAGTCAAGGTGATGAAGAGGGAAGAGGGCTTTGATGGTCGCTACTGCTGAAGGCATAGCCATGAGTGATATTACAGCGGCTTGCATTGGCACAGAACAACTGGATAGAATGGTTTGATAGCTTGAGCCTCGCAAGCAGATACCTTCTGAAGATGATGAGATGAACCATTCTACCCAGGGCTTGGCTATGACACACGCAAAGTTGCAGACTGTGCGGCGACTCTACTGCTGCTGCTAATCTGTTGGCAGTGCTGCACATGCTGCTGCTGCTGCTGCTAATCAGCAACGCACCTTGACCAGCAACGTCATGAGTTCTGCTGCAGCAGCGGCTCTGTCTGACCGATAGCGTGCCATCCATTCCTGCAGAAAGGAAGAGTCACTAGTTGCTGCATGTAGCTTGCGTTCATATGCACAGCTGGCAATCTGACATGTGCTGAACAGCACCTTGTTGCCAGACTGAGCTGCTGCTGCTGCTGCCAACTGACGCAACCCAGCTGCAGACCCAGTGTCTCACCTTGACCGCGTTGTCAATGGCATTGCTGTGCTTCACGATAATTTCTGCAACACAAAACAGTGTTGTAAGCCTTGCCATGGACTCAAACAGGGCTGCCCTATGGCACAGCACGCCTACCTAAGAGGGTCAAGTCGTGGAGGTCGGCACGCACAGCTGTGTTCCTTTGGCGCTTCCTTGCTGCAGGTGCTATGTTGGGGTCTGTATTCTCTTCGCGCTTGGAGACCTGCAGTGGCAGCGAGCAGTTGCTTCGGAGCATGCATGGGTGTGCCAGCATGCACAGCAGAGCAGAAGCAGCACTGCTTGAAATTTGGCGCCAAGGCCGATGCAGCTAACCTTGCGCTTATTGCCAACGATAGATGGCTTTTGCTGATTGTCGTCGGAATCATCCCAACTATCCTCCCTGCAAGATCGCTGCCTATGAGCGCTGTGCTCTCAGCAGTGCCACACAGCAAGCCATGGTGGCACAAAGAGCTCACTCGTCACTGAAGTCCTTCATGCTCTTATTCGCCGCAGAGTTACTGCGGTTGCTGCGCCTAACAGTCGCCATGCTGGCTGAACAAGCGAACGAGACTAGCAGATGCTGGGTTGTGTCATGCAATGTCACGTCAGGTAGAACAAAGCAGGCGCAACACACACGACAGATTACAGCACACAAATCACTGTGAATGGCTTGAAAGCAGTGCATCCTGTTGCAAGCGCGGAAACCTGCCCCGCCTGTTACACTCCGGTGTTCAAATAGGAGCATCGACCTGGACTCACGGCACTGGGACACAACATTTGTCATCGATCACAGCTGCGTACTAGCGTTTTCTTACTTGCATGTTTCGTCCATAGATACGTGCGGGATGGAGTCCCAGTCTACCGTCGTGTGCGTAAGATTGAGGCCTGCTAGCAGCAAGGAGACGGGGGTGAGAACCGTAAGGCCAGAAGGAGACAACTGTATCCATTTCACCAACCCCGACAAGAGTATCAGCGCATATGCATACGACAAAGTGTACGGTAAGCGGGTCCCGCTTCTTTACGTGAGCAGCAAGAAGCAGAATGGCTCGAAAGCATGATACCTGCTGTTGTGACACGCAGTCTGCTGACAAGTTATCTGCTATATTTGGGCGCGATTCTGCTATGGCAGCAGCATTGTGCAGCAACCTGAGGGCAGGGACATAGGCCTTGCTCTGGTCACTTGAGACAGCTATCCTGTCCGGTGCTAGTATTCTGCTGCTTCATATCCCGTATTGTAGTCTTTCTGGTCTGCTGTCAACGTATCCTACCGCAGGAGAGGAAACCACTCAAGAGCAAGTGTTCCAGGACTGCAAGCATATTGTCTCATCAGTCTTGAATGGCTACAACGGAACTATCCTGGCTTACGGACAAACAGGAAGCGGCAAGACACATACTCTCATCGTACGCAGATCTCATCAACTGTATGCCTTGCTCCTGCTGTTGCGGTGCAAAAGTCTATTGAATGCCTGAACGACTAGAGGTTCCCTGCTACCGTTGTGGCATTGACATCATCGCATAGCATGCCTGTATAGCAACTCATACGCTGCAACCGGTCGTTGTGTCCAGGGCAGTGTCAGTGAGGTGCATCTCAGAGGCATGGTGCCCAGAGCCGTTCAAGCACTGGGTGAGGGCATTGCTGCTGACACCAGCGGGTCTGACTATCAGGTGTGATCTCTTAGCAACAATGATGGCCTGGTCGATTGTCCGCTGCTAATCTTGCCTAACAGCAATCTTAATCATGCTACTGCGCTTGGCCTTGCATACAGTGGTGAAGCAAACAGCAGTGCAAGCATATCCTGCTGGACTGGATTCTCTACATCTTCTCCTGCATGAACTCTCGAAGATGCTGCATCTCCTGTTCAGATAATGAAGTTGGTGTCACTGCTCAGAGTTGTACTCAATCAAGGGATGTTCATATGCTGCAGGTGCGCATCTCTGTAGTTGAGACCTACTGTGAGCGCATCAGAGACCTGTTAGATCCCACCAGAGACAACCTCCAGGTCAAACAAGATGCAGCGGGAGCAATATTTGTGGAAGGTGAGGCCTTAGGAGCATGGTGCAAGCTTATCAACAAGGCTAGTGTTGCCGTTGTTACCAGAGCACACGCAGTGCGTCAGCACTAAAAGGTGCATTGATGCTGCTGACTCTGGACTATAACCCTCATGGCATGTAGTGTTTTTTAAACTACAAACTGTCACAGTCAGGGGCGTCTAGTCATTGAATCTTCTTACAACATGTATCAACCTCAGTTGTGCTTGGTGTCTGTGATCGCCGATGGTGTCTAGTCAGGTGCTCTAGAGGCTCGAGTTGGTAGTGAGGCTCAGCTGGTAGAAGTCATGCACACAGGACTGGCAGCAAGAACAGTGGCAGGTAGGAGGAACATGCCCATGGTGAATGAAGACAGCGCATGAATACTGAACACACTATGAGCCATGACATGGTCTTACTGCATGCTCTGTCTCATGTATGCTCACTCGCTTGCAAGCTAGGCGCTTGCACCAGATGCCTTCGACACGAGGCTTTCTGTAGTGTTTCTCACCCGCTGTGCTGCTTGTGTCCTGCAGCCACCTGTATGAATGAACAGAGCAGCAGGTCCCACTGTATAGTCACAGTGACTGTCGAGAAGACGTGTCTTGATGGGACAGTGCTGGTGGGCAAGCTGAAGATGGTGGATCTGGCAGGAAGGTGAGAATGATGGTCCTGACAGGTATCGCACAAGATTACTCGACACAGAGCACAACAGATACTCGATACCATCAGTGGTGGTTACCAGTGCCTAGAGCGGAGCACAGGACAGACACAGACATCAGACACTTGACGCCATGACTGCTGGTTACGTGATGAAAACTCCCGTGTTGCGCATGAGACCCTGAGCTGTGTGTGTTGAGCAGTATAGGAATAGGGGTGGCTTGTATCATGCGAACATGTGTGACGAGGCAGCTGTTAGCTGTCAATGAAGTTGCTGATTGTCTTGACATCGGGACTGAATCAGCACACCTGCCAGCTTGTTAAAACCTGCGATGTGTTATACGCACCTAGTTTGAAAGTTAATTATCATATATGTATGTGCTGCAGTGAGCGACAGGACAAGACACATGCAGCCGGTCAAACACTTGTTGAAGGCAGCCAGATCAACAAGTCCCTGTCAGCATTAGCAAACGTTATCTACGCACTAACAGACGTCAATAACAGCAGCAGCGGTGGTAGTGGCAGTGATGGAGAGAGTAGTGGAGCAGCACCTTCGATAAAACACGTGCCTTACAGAGACAGTAAGCTGACACGGCTACTGCAGGACTCACTGGTAGGTCGTGATGCCTTACTTAGGACTCACCATCAAGAGGAGCAGCATACCATGTGCCTGTGCCCAAGATGGCACAAGCAACTGTACTGCAGCATGGCTTGTGCATCGAGGTTTTGTACATCTTTGGCAATCTATTCAGAAGAGCGCTTGTGCTGCTGTTGAACTGTTGTAGGGTGGAACATCTCGCACCATGCTGATCATCTGCTGTTCCCCTTGTCTTGAGAATGCACCTGAGACACTCAGCAGTTTGAGGTAAGACTAGGTTGTGCCAGCTTTTGGTTGGCATACTGAATGCGTGATGCTGCGCATTTTGTGCTGACCTAGTGTATGTCTAATCGCCTGCTGTGTGCTTGCTTTTAGCTCAGGGCCTTATGACACCATGGTGTGGTTCTGTGTGAGGGTTGTTGCACATGCATTGTTGGTGCTGCATGTAACTCACAGGTTTGGCAGCCGTGCTCGTGGCATGAAGAACAAGGTGACTGTCAACACGCGCCTGAGTGCTGAAGTGCTGCAGCAACAACTAACGAAAGCAAACGCAAGGGTGAGTCGGTTGCAAGCTGTGTGTCAAACATGATGCATGTATGCAATTTCTAGTGCAACTTACGAACTGTTTTTTCAGCTTTTAGTGGCACTACTGCTAGGGGCAGATGCAAGTGAGGATCATGACAGTTGTCGGGCTAGCTGTGTGACACAGCCTGTGTCATTTCTTGCTGAGTTTACGTCTAGGGGCCCTGCATTTGGTCTGGTGACTTCAATTTGTTCATAATGCACTGTTACACTGCATGCTGCAGATAAAGGAGCTAGAGCAGCAGCTTGCGGAGCAGCAGCTTGCGGACCAGCAGCGAAGTACAGCAGCAGTCAGCCCCAGCTTTGCAGGTCAATCATTGACAGCTGATAGCAACACAGTTCAGACGACAACATTCAAGGAAGAGCTTATGATGAGCAGCACGTCCTGTGGTGTTGCACAAGATCTTTCGTCTCTAGATTGCATCAGCAGGGATCAGTTTGATGCGCCAGGGCTAAAACTGCATTCTGCACCCTCATCCAAACTATCGTTGATTGACCTAACGCCAGGTCCCAGGCAGTCTGAGTTGGCTCAAGATGACGTAATCAGCAGGTTTATGAGCAGGCAGATACCCTGGTGGCAGCACCTGCTGCTCACTGGTGTGAGTGTCACTGTTGCAGTGGCGTACATGACCTGGGAGGCAAGCTGGGCTTATTGACCTCCAACTTGATGGGCATACAGTTGATTGTAAGGTTGCTGCCAAAGTTATACAAAAGTGGTACCATACCATGATGATCTGGGTGGCAGCCCTTGAGAAGCAGCAATTGTTTGTGTCAGGCATGCTGGCATTCATTACTGCATAAGCCTAGCTTTCTTTATCGACAGCAACGATTGCCCCAAATTACGTAATGGTTACTGGCGGTGAGTCATTCTGATAGATCAGCTTCAAGAGTTTGGTCGTAAAGTTGCTGCCTATCTTTGGCACAGGGACTGTGCAAGGTATCGTCTACAAAATGCCTTGCCTGTGCACAGCCACGTGGCATGGTACACTGTACGCTGGCAGCCTGTACATGAGTCACATTGAGTGTATCTGTACTACAGTAGTGAAGTTACTGTACAGTTGATATGTCTTGTGCAGATCTGCACCATCTAGATAGAATATATGCATGCCAGAAGCTAGTGCAACCGTTGTTGCAACCTGGCATGGCTGTAAGTACTGATAGTAGTTCAGTCGTCTGCCTCTTCAATAATTAGGACGCTCTGGCGTCCGTCAAGTGCTTCTGCGCTTGGTAACACATCGCCCAGCAACAGTAACATTATCCAAGCCCAAGCATGTGTTACACTGAGTGCGGACCATCTAGTAACATCTGCATCCACCAGGGCCACACTGTCCAAGCTTGTTACAGAGAGTGCTGCTGCAGAGCAGCAGAACACATCACCACTCCACTCCCCTTTCTCTCCAGGAGAGTTGGCACAATAAGCATACTCGAGTCTACTGTCACCAACACAGTATTACTATACAGTGCACCGTGGGTACACAGCCTGTGTTGACACTCCTGCGTGCCCTACATCAATGCACAACAAACAGACCCAACAACTATTGAATATTTGGGCAAGGACCTTTATACAAATCCGCCGCGACTGCTGGCAACTATGCTCGTGCTGAACGTTCTGTGGGTGTGCCACTATGCTCTGCTGCAATAAAGCCTCCAGCGCAAACCAAGGTGCAGATGCTACGGTATATGCCGCTGCTCCATTTCAGTTGTTTCCCTGGATCTCTTGCAACAGCCGCAGTAAGTACAGGAACAGATTGATGATATCCTGCAGACACGACAGCAGCAGGTGGAGCAGTTGTGGTCAGATCCTGTTGACAGACAAACTGGCTGCTTGACTACTACAAGCTACATCATCATCACACCACAGCATCGACTACCTGGTATGCTGCTGCTTCAGCTGCCAGTGGTGCAGATTTGATTATAGGGCATTGCAGGAGCACAGGATCTCCCGAAAACTCACCAGGTAGATGTTGATTGAGGCAAACACATACTCGTCTGGTGAGATGCTGTAGCTGCCGCTGCCCATCATCAGCTGTACATCAAACACGATGTAACAAGCAATGTATAAAAATCGACAAGATACCAGCGCCGATCAAGGCAAACAGCAGACTGAAGAGTATGCCGCCTGCTGCAGTGAAGTCCCGTTTGGTTTGCATGGCATACAAGGTGAGGCATAAGGTGATGCCTACTGTCAATGCTGCTGCCATGAGGACTATATCTGTGTTGTAGAAGCTGCTGATGGTGGCGACTAAGACAGACTCGCAGGCTGTGAAGACGAATAGGAAGATCAGATTGATGGGGTGCTGACGTCTGGCTTGCTCCCAGCATGATAGCATCAGCACTAGCGCCAGAGAGACACCGAATGCTGCAAGCAGTAGCAGCAGGACATGAGAACACGCGCCTGATCAACTGGTAGGTATTAAATGCATTGTATGGCACGCTGTAAGCAGGAGTAGCCTGCAAAATGCACGACGCATGACTGCAGCTGCAGTGGACTAGGTAATGCAGGTCTGCATGTACGACCCCAAATGCTCTGCCGGAGCGCATACCTGTCCAGAAGGGCCATTGATTTGTGTACACGTAGCTCTTTAGTCCAGGTGAGAATAGGAAACCTGCTGTGGTGGCAGCTGTAATGGCTAGCTGGACAGACAGTAGACCTGGGGAACAGCAGAACAAGCAAGAGTGCTGGACGAGCGGATGGTTGATCGAGTAGAGGCCCAAGCGTTGGACGTACACAACAATAAGTACAAGAGCCTTCTTTGATAGCCTGGTACCTCATACATGGCGTGATCGCAGCACGGAACATGCTGCATGCAGATACCAAGGACAAGAGGATCTGCTGTAGCACAAGTCACTATCAGGGCATGCATGAGTACAGAACGTATTTGTGTTGGTGATTAGCTATGAGACGCACCAAAGACTTTCCGAACGAACCCTAATCGCACTTCTTGTTCCGCGAACTCGATGGAGGGACCACTTTTGTCGAAGAGAGCAGCACCGAGTCCATTCTCCTCGTCAGGAACGTAAGCGTAACTCATTGCTACTATCAAGCTCTTGAAGTACTGCCTTGAGAGCTAAAGGTACAAGGTATTGGTGTCGTAAGCAGTGGCCAAAACGGTCTCCTGCTTGCCTGGTGTTGAGTGCAGGCACTTCTCAATAAGCAAGCTGATAATAGAGTTACATAGTGATCAGGGCGATATCACATGGCAGTTGGTGTTAGGTAGCCATGTGTGCCTGTTCAGGTCCTACTGCCATGCTCAGTGAAGCGATGATGATGCCCATGCTGCTGCACACTCTGACATTGTCAGCTTCATCAGTGACCGTAAACCTACAAACCATCACTCATGATTTCATGTACTGAATGCGCTTACACATCAACAATCAAATCATGGTGATGTGAAGGCAGATGTGGCCGCTGGCAGACGATTCTGTGCATCATGCCCACATGCATTGCAGCGCCACAAGAAGTGAAGGTCGCAGATGGTCGATTCGACGACACTTGCAATCTTCATAGACCGAACTGAGACCGTTGTAGTGTCTTCCTGACTCTGCATGCTGCATTGCAGCTACCACCTTCCGCTCTTAGTTGCCGCTGTTGTGCTTGCCTTCAATGCAAGAACAAATTCAGTCCAGCTCAGAACTGGCCATCTCACCTGCAGTACGTAACAAACAACAAACTGAAACCTGGTTGCGGTAAGCAGAGCTTTGTGACACAAAGTCACCCTGTGCATAATTGTGACTGAGCCGATAAACAGTGCTTGATGCCATCATGGTTTCGGAAACCAACATCATCGGAAAACGATGATCACCACAATGCAACTCATATACGTGACTGCAGAATGGCAATGCTTTGATGCACTTCTGACACAACCCAAACAACAGTGTGCAGCACTCCACAGCATGCTACAAACAGAAATCCTCCCATGAGTGACAACTTGTTACTCACCAGGCCCTGGGGTGGTTTTGATGTGACATAGAGCTGTGATGCACACCAAGCAAGCTGTGGTGCACAAGGAACAAAGTCATATCAGCCTTGGTTATCAATGGACCCTCTGCATGACGGAAAGCTGGCAATAACCTGTTGCTGATTCTGTTTCTGAGACTTGCTGCTAGCTGCTCATAATACTTTCTTTGTTCACAGCTGTTCAGCTAGCAGTGCTAATGCATTGCAAAGCAGTAATTGTAGTCTGGGGGCTAGGTGGCACTTGTCATAGCTGACTGCTCATTGCTGTCTGCTTAAACAGCTGCGGAGCCGATAGATGGCAGCCCTGCTGAGGGAGTGAAGCTTCACTTGCAGGTGCGATGCTTGTTGCTGCTGCTCGCGCCGCTTGCTCAAACATGCTTGCTATAGGTTGTCAATCAGCTGCTGTTGAAGTGGATGTTTGTGGCATGCTGTCATACATGCTGTGTTTCTGTCTCATTTCATCCCAAGTCGGTTCCATCCTGTCTTGTATGTTGTGGCACAATGCCCAAAGATGTGCCTGCAGATCAATGGGCAGAGGTGCAATGAGCGTCTGTGTATATCACATTACCGTTTAGGTAGATCCGTAGAGCTGATGTGCATATGACACCATCCAGCTTGCCCAACATGCAGCACATGGCAGAAACCTGCTGTGCAGGGCAATACTGGTACAGTACATGTGCAGCAGCGAAAGCTTACAAACCAGCTGAGCACGATGGGGCAGCACACTTGATTGCCGCAACTCGTGGATACACCCGTACCTGTTCAGTCTCCTGAAAATAGGTCCGTGTCCATTGTCGTGGGCGTAAGCAGCAAACTCCCTGCTTTGAGGACATGCATTATGCACTATGCAGTGAATCATCTCATGACCCAGTGTGTGACACAACCATTCCAGACGAGTAAAGCAGTAAATCCCGTCACTTTGTACTGCAAGACAACATAAAGATGATATCCTCAGTGAGGTATTGGCAAGTCCTGGTGCTGCGTCTGAGTGAGGAACCCGTGACAGCATGCTTCGGCAACTCACGCCAGGACAGCCTATGGCAGTGCACGTCTTGTGGCACACATGCAACGACAGTCGCTGTTTTTGTTCAAGGCTGGCAATGACTGTGAGCAAGTGTGCTTCTGGAGCTGCCTGGCATGCAGTTGCAAGTTGCACATTGTACTGCTCATGAGCAGCTGCAAATGACACACCTGGCTTCTCGAGAGACGGTTGCTTACTCCAGCCCTTTCTGAAGACGATCAGTGTGTTGCTATCTTGCTCAAAGCCTGCCACTGCACCACATATGTCACTAGCAGTGAGCCCTTGGGTTTGGTTGCTCAGTTCGTCCTTCACCAAGTATCGAGGATGGCACGCTTTCGTGAAGCTTCCGTGCAGAAACGTGCTATCTATCGTTGCTGCCAGTCGCTCAATTCTTGCCGCTGTCATGTCAGATGGGTCAAAGTTTGGCTGCCAACCGTCCTGCCTAGCTGCCTCTACCACCTGTAGAAGGTGTAAGGAGTGCACGGTTATATGTAAACAGAAGTACACCAGAGACTCGGCCTTCCAGGATTGCCGTGGCAACATCATCGCACCTTTTGCCATTTCACACGAGCCTGTAATTTGCTGCTGTAACTTGGGGTGATCTTGAATGCCATGCGAGAGCAGAACTCCCTGTCATTGTTGTCCACAAGATCTGGTATGCGTAAATCGTGGCTTTTACTGGCAAACTGCCCCATTGTAGAGGTCACAAATGCCGAAGCGGTGTGCTTGTGAAACCAGGCACTACTGGAGTCACCTTACAGACTGCTGGCTGCAGCCCGGCTAGCCACTACCTAGTTGGCTTGCAGATGTATAACCACCTCCCTCACCCCGTCGTGCTTTGCATAATGCGCTATTCAGAGATATGCCCCTAGAGCTCCCACCTGATTCCGGGACCGCGCAGGTGCCAAGCAACCAGGGCGATTCAATCAGCAAGATTTGGGGCTAACAGGAGACTACACGGGCAGGATAGCAAGAACAGACCCTGGAGCTAACTCGAAGACTCCCGGCCTTCAATCGAACCGCTGCGCTTGTCCACGAAGCTGCTGACGCTCAGATCCTCACGGACAACATGCCAGACGCTGCTCTGCAGCAGCTTCGGGAGGATGCGCTCACCATGCTCGTCCTCTGGGCTACCACCCAAGAATACAGTGCTGTGAGTACCAATGCTTTGCCTTGCGTTGCTTACCATACAAAAGGTCTAGAATGTTGTATTTTGAAAGTTTCACGTGCGCCAGGCACGGTTCCACCCACCATCTCTTGCCATCCAACCAGGGGGCCACCCTGTAGTACACAGGTGTCCTGCATAGTGCTGTTCAGTGTTGACTACTGGTGCTCATGTCACACTGTAGCACTTTGTCTTGCTCGTTTGTTTCCTCTCTTAAGATGTCTTGTTGGCACATTTGAAGCCACGGTACCGCCGGATAAAAGATGTGGTTGCATGTCCAACATTGTTGACTCATACTGTTTGACAGTTTGCACCGTCACCAAAACATTCAAGTTCCTTTGAATCTCATCTTTCAAAGACATTCTTTTACCCTTATTGGGTGCTACTAACATGTATCGGTGGTGACCTATCTTGTGTGATTGCAACGCATCCTCCATTCTAGCCTACAATCTGCCCCCAGTCGGCCTTGTTGTCACACTCCGCTTTGTCATCTTCACTTATACAACCTTGCTTGCACGTGGAATGCTGCTCGTTTGTTTGATTTTTATCCTCAGTGGGCAAGACGCCTCAAGCGGCTTTGCTGGCTTGGCTTCCATCAACATGCAAGCAAGACTGTCGCAGTCTGATTCTGGAGTGTTTCAAAACCTTGTGTATAGTATGTCCATTGCAGACCATTCACTGTGCTGTTTCCACTCATGTACATTGGATCCTCACATCATCATTACCACAACAAGGAAACACTGCTGTGTGTATCTTCTGCAGGACATTGAGCAGCTCCTCAAGCAGTGGGCCAACACCTTCCAAATATCGGACACGGACCTCATGCAGCGCCTCACAGATGCCACTGGTGGCAGTCTACAGAGACCACCAGACAGGTACAGTATAACTTGTGTTGTTCCTATCCTCCTTTACACCTAACCTTGTGTGACGCAATTGCCTGCATGATGCATCTGTATACCATGGGCCTGCAATGCTAGTAGCAAGGTAGCGTTGCAGATTGACCCCGCAGGATTCCTGCAGTGCTGTCTGGCAGCATCATGGTGTACCTGCAAAGTCTTGTGTCTGTACCACTGTGCTCCCGGCCACACAGCCAGGCCAGCGTTACTCACGACTGCTGTACTTGCTGGTTAGTCTACTTGTATGCATCTGTATATGACATGCGCATAATATGGGCCACCACAGATAGTGTCTCATAGCTGCAGGATTACAGCTGCAGGATTCCTGCAGTAGGATAACTCCTGCAGGATTCCTGCAGTACTGTCTGGCAGCCTCCAGATAATGTGAATTTGCAACATGGACAGGGCATGTGGGGTCCGCAGATCGTGCCCTATGCAGTACAAACCAGCATCATTGAGGACACCTGTACAGTACACTATTAGTAGCCTGCACTACTCGGGTACACCTGTACTGCTAGTGACGCGTGTTTGATGCTCATGAAGGCAAGTCCAAGATGTTTGTCTGTACTTGTCATGTGCAGTCGGACGGGGTTAGGGCACTCCCTTGAGTTACAGACTCCAACACCCACAGCAGCAGCAGCAGCAGCCAATGGCCCATTTGCCGGTGGAGGCACCAACAAGCGTGGCGGAGCAGCAGATGAGAAACCAAGCAGCAAAAGATACAAGGTGCGGCTTAGGGAGGACACGCAGTGATTGTGCACTACCACACCTGCAATACAGGTGTATCGCGCATACCACTGAGCACAAAGCAATCAGGTCTCTGCCAATCTGCACTGAACGTAACATGTTGCTGTATATGCGTTGTGTCATTGGTAGCACTGAGCTCAGGTGAATGCTTATAGTGCGATCATGAATGGTGTGTTTCACTTCACCACCCTGTATTTGCAACTTGTTGCATCTGCCCTGCAGACCATGCCAGTGCTAGATCCTAGTGAATACCCCTTTGCAAATATCGGACCTGCTATTGGTAGAAAGGTAACTGTGCCTTAGCCTCTGCTGAGGCTGCTGTGTTGTGGTCGTCTTGATTGGCTGCACTGCCAGCCTTTGACATATCCATGTGTAAATGCTCGGGCCGCAAACAGTTTCAAGAGGAGACAGCGCTGTGTCCCATAGTACATGTAATGTAGCTGTAGACGTGATAGGACAGATAGCTGCATGATCACAGCAGTCATACGCAGCACTGCCTGCAACTCGTACTGGTTGCAGGCACTCAGTGGGACTTTGGCACCTGCATGCAGTTGCCAGGCGCTTTGGTGTGCAAGCAAGCAGTGCAGTCTGTGCTGGCTGCTATCTAAGGCTGGCCATTTCACACTCGAAACCTGTATGATGTGCGCACTGTGGCTGCCCTTGCAGGTGCTTCGCTACTGGCCCAAAGATGCTGGCCGCAACAAAGGCGACCCCTGGTTTGCAGCAGTAGTAACAGACTATGAAGAGGACACAGGA
>JARWLF010001988.1:0-12720 GCA_029853055.1 Scenedesmus sp. KT-U
TTCTCCTTCAACTGGGCTGGCAAGGATGATGAGACATCTGCTACCACTGACCAGTCCACAACAACAGGCACCACCAGACTTACAGTGGCACCTGGCGGCAACAAGTGCTATGAGCTGAAGTCGTCCATGAATAGATACACACAGAGGGGCGAAAGCAAGATGCAGGCGGTGTTCACGGAGTGGGTGGGCTTCCATGATCACCCCAGCGTGTAAGTGCAACTGAGCGATGATGTTCTCTTCAATTCCCAACCTGTTCCAGACAGTGGCTGCCAAGACCATGTTCGTAGCTAGTGCACTATACATTCAGGCATGAGGCAATCTTCAGATTCATAAACACTACACTCTGCACCTCGTCACCAGCAACAGTATGTCAAGACTAGCGGGCAATAGACACGACCCAATGCCACGGTTGCTGCCCATTGCCAGTGCTCTGTTTGTTGCAACAAAGCAATGCCATCAGGCTGGACCTATGTGTTTTCTCTTTGCAGTAACTGGAAGGATGACAACTCAGGCGCTCACTACTACCGCCTGAGGAGCATTTGGGGTATGTATTTCTGTCAGTAATACTGGTAGTAACGACGTCACATCGGTCTGACTGTTGTATCGTTGCAAGCACTGCCACATACATCATGTCACTCGATTGATTTAGAAGCAGTTTTCAATCGCAAAAGATCGTAGTGACCTCTGATGAGGTGCAGAGTGTGCTGGCATTGTAAGTAACCATATGCATGCCGGTATACCTACGAAGGAAATCTTACCAGACCACCCGATGCTGCACACCTTCTTCGTTGCTATCAGATGGATCCACTTGACTGATGTTGCAGTTGACTTGGTTCCTTGTTCCAAACAGATATTGTGAAGACTGCCAAGGCTGCCAACCTGCCAGAGGCTGCTGGCTGGGACTTCACGTACAATAACGGTGCTTACAAGGCTACCTATGACAACACATTCCAGTTTGATTTCTTCCTGGTATGTTGTTTCTACTACTTCCGAGGATTGAACAAACATACAACCACTGCTTGGCAAGTTGGTGATTAGCTGTGCTTGGAGCTTTGTATGATACATGTATCTGCAAACAGCCATCTGATACAGCACTTGGCAACACCAACATATGCGTTAACGATTGGGTGACACTTGCCAAGCCTTGGCAGCCCACATGTGGTCAGGATGATCACTGTGTTGCAGGGTACTGATGGTGCAAACAAGCAAGTCGGCTACGACAAGGACAGCACTGAGTGCATCAACAACATGCCCAAGGACTGGAACACCTGGCTGCCTGCCAACAGCCCTCAATCAGGACGCAACCTGCTGTCTGCTTTGACAGAACCATCTCATGCTGCACCCCAGAAGGCTCCAATGCTGGTCATGAAGCTGCTGCCGGAGACTGCAAGGACAGTATCTACCCAAGATGGCTCATCCTCTGACAATTTGTCAAAGCCACTGCTTCCACTTGGCTTTGACAGGGAGCAGGAGCAAACAACTCGCAAGCTATTGCAAGACCCTTCTTCTGTTGAAGCTGCATCCAACAAGAAAGCTGCAGTCACCAAGTGTCCTGTTGAGGTGCATGTGACTGAATCAGGCACCAAGGCAGTCAGGGATACTGAATGCTTTGGCAAGGGGTTGCAAGCCTACCAGAGGGATGTGAGCAGAGCTACTCGTACAGAGCAAATAGAGGATCAGCAGTGTGCCGTCACTGTGGTGTTGCCCAGCAGCCCCGGCTACAACAAGAACGGACTCAGCAAGGTGATGGCCCCTGGCCGGCAATGAGTGGATGTTGCCAGTGTATGCAGCAGTTTGACTACAACATGGCTGCCAGTAGCCCGCTGCATTGCATGCCATGATGCAATGCCGCCTGTTAACCATGTTGTCTATGTTGTCCAGAAAGATGTCACTGTTGGTAGCGCTGGGTGACACTGGGTATCTTGTGGGAACCCTGGACACCTCGGTATGTTGCCCTGCAGGTTCCCTACGGCATGCAAGGCAAGTTCAAGTGGGATGTGGAAGCAAAGGGCAAGGCGTGTCGGTTCAAGGCCACATCTCGTCAGGAGCTTGATGCTCGGGATGCTGCAAAGAAGGCTGAGCTGGCTGCGGCTGCTGCTGGTGGTGGTGTTAGACCAGCTGTCGGTGAACCTGATGACTTCATTTCAAAGCTAAAGAAGCTGACAAAGACACTGGTGAGCAGATGCTGCTACTATGTCTATGGCAGTACACAAATACTGGATATTGGCATTTACCATATGGTGTGGCAGCGCAGCATGGTGTACAAACGCAGCAGCGGGTTGGCACTCAGTGCCTGGGCATGGTAACGTTATTGTTGTACTGGCCATTCCAGCATACTTGTCAAGTCCGGACACAAAATCTGAGTCTGCACTGCACACATTGAGAGTGACACTTCTCAGTCTTTGCTCACTTTGCAACACATGTATGTGGTGCATCTTCTCTGCCCGGCTATCTGTTGCAGTGCTCTTATGAAAGTGGTGCTGATTGTGATGTCGACACAGATGGAAACACGGACTGGTACAAGAGATACTTTGCGGTGAGTCATCCAGTGCTACTGCATTGCTAGGTCCGTGTATATTCTGTGGCCACTGCAACAAGAGCAGCAGTAGTGAACATCTGCAGAAGTCACTGAGTCTAGGCTAGACCACTTGCAGGGTCTAGCAGACTCAGGGCAGCAGCTTTCATTCACGGCAGTGCCTGCAACGAGTCAAGTTTTGAACTTTCAGATAGACATTGTGTTGTGTATGTGCAGAGTTTGCCAGCCATCAACGGTGTTGTGGGTGCAGATGACATCACGATGAACCCTGCAACATCATTCTCAGCAGTCAGCTCATCATTGTGAGTTACCGTAACTTGTGGCACAAAGCAGACGCACACCTGCATCTGCATGCTACAGCACCAGTGTACTCAACGGTTGACAAATTGTTTGACTGTGATGCACATTCATGTAACAAGCTTCAAATAAACACTCCGACTGCTTGCAACCGGTTTGAAGGTTGCGTTGCCAACATATAATATATCATCAAGCCCCTGCTTGCTGAACACTTGTTGTTGCTGCGCTTGCTGACCTCTTCTGTCACAACAGTTTCTGCCAGTACAACCCGAGCACCAACATCATCTGTCAGGCCAGCTCAGCAGACATGAGCTCATCAGCCACCACGAAGTCACACACGTCAACTTGGAACTTCCAGTGGAAAGTTGGATTCAAGCTCAAAGCGCAGGTGACTTGGTTGGGGGGTCATACTGAAACCCTGGGCAAGAGCAGCCCTGTATAGTAGCATGCAGTGCTGCAAGCAACAGTGTGTGTAGTGCCTAGGGAGAGACAGCTGATGCTACCTTCATCCTGAGCAGACAAGAGTCAGATGACGCATCCTATGCTGCTGCTGCTGTGTACAGGCATCCTTCCTGGGGATTGGTCCGAGTGCCGAGTATGAGACTGAGAACACAGTTGACTGGGGTAAGACAGACCATTCAGCAGCTGAGCGTGCCAAAGAACCATCTTCAGGATGGTGCTAGATAGCACTCAGCGCAGTGCAGACCTATGAGCCGGACCGTTGTGTCATTGCTGCAACAACAGGGTCATTACATACTATGTAATGTGTTAGGTGGACGGCAGGCATTCAGTTTACAGTCTGATTGTATCAGTCAATCCATCGATGTTACAATGATGATAGCTTACTGTACAAGATGGTGTGCTTTTGTATCAGGTTATTCTTTCTCCAATGGCGAGTCCAAGACCGAGACAGACGGCACCTCCACGACCGCCACTGTGAGGCTGCCCATGACACCTGATATGAACAAGTGCGCAAAGATCAGCATCATCACAAGAAAGGCGTCAGCAAAGGGGGCTTCAAGTAAGATTCTGGGAATCTTCCAATGCTTGTAGCACCAGTAACGACCTCCAGCATGACATGTTGTTCCGTGAGAGTCAGCAGCATTTTGCAAAGCAGTGAGGCATCAACTGGCAGCCTAACAGCGGCTTTGAGCTGGTTTGTGATGTATGTGGACCGGTGAGTGATGGCGCACATGTTGAGAAACATTTGACACGATCCCTGTGCATGCAGGGGCCTGGGTGTGTGCCGATGGCTGGGTGGGCATGCATCAGGATCCCAACTACAACTGGAAGGATGTTGATGCACCAGGAGAGAAACATTACTACAGAGCCTGGCACATTGCAAGTAGGTGATTGGTGGATGATCCAGCCAGCTGCCACTGCCAGCCCTGGCAGGCATAAGAATTGCCTTTACAGGGGCATATACGCCGATGATCACTGAGGTCCAGGCTGACATGATGTGAGACAGAGTATTGCGACCTCACAAACAGTTGCTGACACTGCCACACAGCGGCTGGTGCAGAGTGAACATGACTATTTATACATGAGTCACATCACTATCTGTACTGCTGCAGAGATAATCAGCACTGCTCAGAAGTACAACCTCAACGCTGGCGGGGCCTTTGACTGGTGAGACATCACCTGTGATCCTGTCCCGTGCAACGACTGCTCTCTGTTTTGATTACATGTCTATAGATTTGTGTTGCAGTCACGTCGCAACCAGTCATCGCTACTGCTGTGCTAGTACAGTGTAGTACTACAGTTGATGGTGCCATGTGCACGTTGGTCTTGGTCTGAGCTCTGCAGCAGAGCTCAAACACTGGACAGCCGTAGTCACACTCAGCTGGCTGCAAACAGCTGCTATACAATGCAACCATGTGTATGCTCAACATGCAACAGCTATTTGGCTGCTCCGTTTTGGTGTTTTTTTCCAGGTACATTGATGGTCAGGGCCGTGGCTGTGTCGCCAACGCAGTCGACTTTGACGTCCAACAAGGCGTCATGTCATATGTTTATCCCAAGTTGTTTGACAAGGACTCTGCCGAGTGTGCTGCTGGTCAGGCTGCTACAGCCTCTCATCCTGCAGCAATCACTCCAACAAGTACAACCGGCACACCTGACTGGCTGGTGGTTGAAGCTGCACCCTTGGATGGTCAGCAGGATGTGGAAACACCCTGCACATCATTTGATAATTGTGGTATGTGAGGAAACAATGCAACTGGGTCAATTGCATTAGGAAGATTGGATCCACCAATATTTATTAAGGACGACCTGATTGACGCTATTCGCATGGTGTCACCGTTCTTACGGTAAAGACAGCATTTTGTGTGCAGCAACGAGATTGACAAGATTGGACACTTGATGAATGCAAGCCAGATGATTGCTATCTAGCATTGCTTGTAGTGTTTTGGCTCAGTAAGCAGAAGACATCACTCAACTGCTCTATTTATGCAGCTCTTTGGCCCGTTCTTGCCTGCCACTGATAGATTGGCACCTGTGCCATACTGGCGAATAGCTAACATTTTTATCATGAGGGCCTTTGATCGCCGAGTATCCAGATATCACCCACATTCCTTTGCCTGGATCTGCATAACAGTTTGTTTGCTGGTGTTCTGATGATCTGATGATTTTAAATCATGATGGACACTTGTGCTGTCTAGATATGAGATCACGAATAGGTTATTGCTGAAGTCACTCCTGTTAGGTGGTCAAACTTTGACCCTGAAGCGATGTGTCTAATGTGTTCCCTCTCAAGGCCTGCCAATGGGCTTGCTTGCTGCAACCCACATGGCCTGAATGTGTTGATATGGCCAATATCTAGACAAGGTTGCAATTGCCTTTTACTATCTTGACGCACGATATGTGGTGAGCTAAGCTGATCAGCTCACGAGTCCTGGTATACAACAACAAACAGAGATGCTGATGGCTGATGGCACTTTTTTTGTTGTACAGGGTAACACAAACATCAGCACCAACCCTGACAACTCAGAGCTTGGACTCCAACTTGAGGTACCCCAGAGGTGCCACCTTGCACAGACATGTGTCTCGCGCGTGCTTTGAATGTTTTTTTCACAGAAGTCTGCTGCACTGCCAGCAAAACAAACACTGCGTCTATGTCAAGCATATGCACAACAAAGATAGCGTATGCATCGTCTGAGCATAGGTGGCACGAACGGAGTCAAACTGCTCTATTGCACAGGTCACCACTTGTAAACTGCTGCTGCCCCGGTTTCAAGTTGGCGCGTATAGAGTTCATTTCATCACACACTCTGGCGCCTTTTCTCCCTGGCGCTTAGCTTATTTCACTTGGCTCAGATCTGCTTCACAGAGGACGAGGCGCTGAGCTTATCTTGGGTCCGGCCCGGTCGTTAGTAACGGTTACACGCAGGAGTCGCTTAGCTTGGCTTAGATCTGTTACACAGAGGAGCCAGCGGCTCACTTCAGCTATGCTACAGGGTAACATCAACCCTGATCACTTATAGCCTGGCACTCCAGGAACCCCATTGGTGCCACCTTGTGCAAACAACCGCCACAATGCAAGCACAACACAACACTGAGCCTATGCCAAGCAACGTATGCGTGACAGGGCAAGCATAGGCACCGTTGAAAATAGGTGGTTGGCTTCTCATTAGGCCAGGAATCTGACCAGGAGGCCCAGCATACACATGCGCCCTCTGCCTAGGTCTAGACCAGTGAAGGTGTGCAAATACTAGCAACCTGCAGACGAAACCCGCTCAACCCTGAAAACGCAGGGCTCAGCCCCACTCAGTAGGGCTGAGCCCTCTTTGCACAACCCTGCCAGCCCTAACCCACAGATGGATAGTGGAGTTGAGGTGCTGGGAGTACGACTGCAATTGTTCTGTATGGATGCGTGCAAGTGCAGCACTTGCACACACTCAAAAGCCTATTCCGAGGATCAAGATTGATCATCTGAAAGGTGCAGGTTACAGGTTCGAACCCGCCGGAAGACTCGTTGAGTTGGATGTTCGCGTTCGATACAGGAAGTAGTTGGATAGCTCGCTGAGCCCGTCCTCCGATTCCCTGTCGGGAGTAGCTGGACCGCTCGCTGAGCCCGTCCCTTGATTTCCGTCTGCCACCTGCCGGTAATAGTTGGATAGCTCGCTGAGCCCGTCCTCCGATTACCGCGCGGAAGTAACTGCATAGCTCGCTGAGCCCGTCCCTTGATTTCCGCATGTCTTTTTCATTTTACGTTGGCTAAGTTGGCAGATTAAATGATGCCATCATGCTGTGCGAACGCTTCTTGTAACTTGTGACTTCGAAGTCAACAACTGTCGAATGTCCGCTGCTGTACTGATCTGAATGTGTGGTACAAGTTACAGACACAGCAGCTGCTGCTGATAGCCCCACACAACGTGCCAGCTCTGGGACTGACATCAGGGTATGATGAGGATATCAAATATGCAACTATAGCAGCCACCCCTTCACAAGCCCCAACACCACCACTGCGCAGCAGCTCAGCTGACTGGCAAAGGCAGTGCTTGTTGTCAATGTGTCTGCAGTACCAGCAAGAGTGTGCTGTTGCTGTGAACTTGCTGCCCAGCCAGATTGCTCTAGTACTGCAGCTTGTACTGCATCAAATGCAACGCCACAGCAGTGCTTCCCAGGTGAATCATATCGCCGACTTTTGCACGCATTCTTGCAGCTACACAGCGCAATGTGTTCAAATACGTGACATCCCGTGCCAGCTGCTGCTGCTGCTGCTGTGCAGCTCTAGGACACTGATGCAGTGACCCCTTTGAAGTCACATCACCAAGTCTGGCCCTGCAGTGTTGACTGCAACTGGTTCAAGGTGGAACTGATGACAGCTGCCAGGCACAACCCGCTTTGCTGATGAAAATGAATCAACTCCAGCGTTTGAGATGTCAACGAGGATTTATTGCAGGGCGCTGGAGGTCTTGAAGTCGTGTACCCGGGCGCTGCCTGCGGAAACAACAACAACTGTTGTTACAACAATGATACCAATATGCTGGTGTGCTATGCCTGCATTGCTGCAGACCAGTTGATGTCAATACAGGACCCGAAGTGTAACCTGGAGAATGCTGGTGCAGCATTGACCTTATCCAGTCAGACAAGAACCAAGTCCACTGCAGCAGCTTGAGCACAATCACCTGTATGAAGATGGACCCTGTGCATGCTGCCGTCATGATAGTCAAGTAAGCATCCTGTATGCACTTGTGCCATCTGCCTTGCAAGGTGCAAGATAGTTGATCATCTCCTGTCTAGTCATCAAATAGGCTGTCCCCAGCGTGGTGTGCATATGCTGCTCAGCATCACGACCATTCAACTGGTATCAACCCTCAATCAGGCTGTGGGCCTTGAGCTCATCTGTATTGGTGGTTTTGTGCTGCTGCCACTGCTGCAGCAAGTGTATATAGAACTGATATGGCTGCTGTACTGATAAGCCCCTGCTGTTGAATGTAACGTGCGCTGCTTGTGGAAAGACTCTGTGTCAGGGACTACTGCTCAAGTCAATCAACTTGGAGTGGATCCCAGTAGCTTGGCTATTCGGATGTCTTGTGAGACAAACTGCTTAGCGTCCACTACTACACCTTCAACTTTGCGCTTCCTCATGCTTTGCCAGGCAGCAATGGCGGCAGCAGTGACAGGTCCTTGCTTGCGCTTCTTCTTAGTACCCTGCTGCTGCTGCTGTAGCCAGGCTGTGCTAGGTGCTGCTGCTGCCGCTGCCGTGAGCAATGCATCACCATCTACCGCAAGCGCAGTTAACACCTGCTCATGCTGTGCAATACTCCTGTTGCTGCTTTGTAATGCTAAAGAGTATCTGGGTATCAAGTCACGAAGATACGTCCGCTGCTGCATTCCTGGGTGATGGTGTGCTATGAAAGGGTCTGCACCTGCTGTGTTACTGTTGTCATATTCACTCCCTGTTATAACACAGCGGGTGCCAGGTGTAACACGTTTGAACAGCCGGACACCAGCTGCATCATCGTCATCATCATTGCTGGCAGCAGCTGCGGCTGCAGCAGGTTCTGCTGCTGGGAGACTTGCTGCAGGATCCACGCATGCTGCTGCTGGTGGTGGTAAAGTAGGTTGCGGGGCAGTGTCTGCTTCTAGTTGTCGATAGCGCTAAGACTATCAATCAGGAGCTGCTATTCAGGTACTGGTCAGTTGTTTATATAGAGAGCAGGCAGTGATTGAATCCTAGCTTAACCTGGTGTGTGCTGTGTACATAGAGGAACTGCTGGTAACCTAACTGCTGAGAGGTCTCATGCGAATTATGCTATGGAGCCTTTGCAGCATGCAAAGCCGCAAGATGATGCTAGCTGGCCAACTGACCCGTAGGGGAGCAGAGCAAACAAGCGTACCTTGAGGCTGGTGAGGTCCAACTGTTCAGAGTTATTCTGTGGCGGCTTTGCATCGTCGTCAGCTCCTCCTACTGTTGCTGCTGGTTGTAGCTTGACCTGTCCAGCACTGCCTGTGTTTCGAGCACTGCGCTTGCGTGCAACTGCTTCAGCCTGCAGTATAGACATGGATGTGGGAGTGGTCATGATCGCCGTCCATTGTATCGGCTGGTTGCCTGCTAGCAGATTCGGTGCATGGTGGCAATCACCTCCTTCTTCGCCGACTCAGCGATGTCGTCGGCGGTCACTGCCACTGACTGAAACATAGATAGATCTTCTTCTGACGAGCTACTGCTGGATGTCATGATGTATCGCAGGCCTAGACCAGCCGCTGAGGCTTGGACCGGTGATAAGCGCTTTGCTTGTTCTGACAACGATCCAGATGTACGTACAAGGTGAAAACGCATGCAGAACAGATGCACAAAATACTCGACACGATGCACGCATGGGCACGGCTATGTAATCCCTGAGTATACCGGTCACAGGTTAATCAGACACCCTTTCCGCATGCTGTGCACCTTCAATACAACTCGCAACGCAAAAATTGTAACGATGCAAGAAAGATCGACTTCATGTGAACACAAGAGCGAGAGTGTACGCTAGTCGACAGGTTCATCTGACCATCAGCGTTAACATCCGCATTTGCCATTATACGAACAGCGTTTGAGCTTGAAAAACCGTACGGAGACCTACACTAAGATGTGAACAAGACACAGACAGTGCTTGCTGCGGCGTTATGCAGTCCTACGAGCAGCAAGTACAAGTACTGTGCCAGCAGCTGCAGGACATCTGCGGAACTGACCTCAAGCCGCAAGCTCGTGAGTACGACTCAAGCTTCGTTGATAATCATGATCATCAGTTACTATGTCTTCTATCGGTACCTTATGATCCAAGCTCATCTCCCACACAAGTTTCTTTGCCACAAGCAATACTGGCTGGCAATCTCACCTTATCAACTAACGCAGACTCTGCGGGTCAGCTTCGACTCCTAATCATCACCCAGTTGAATCAACCATCATTATTGTGTTTGTGTCGCAGTTATACCCCATGCTTGGCCTGCTGGTTCGGGATCGGCAGTCTGTCAGTTGCAGGAACCAACTGCTGATGGCATACAGGACACTGCAAGCAATACACAAACGAAACGTACCTCAGCGCGACATGCAGCCGAGAACAGTAACAAAGCGTCTCGGCACCTTGGTACAAACAGCAGACGCAGCAGAAGTCCGCCAGCAGCATCAACAGCAGGAGAGCATGAAAGTCAGTTACAAACCCACAGCAGCGGCAATCAGCAGGCCGCATTGCCTGAAGTGCAGCAGCTTCTATCAAGCAATCAGCAGCTGCTGGTGACCTTTCTTGTGGATACATGGACGCAGCATCAGAGACTACAACAGCAGCAGCAACAAATGACGCAGTTGCAGTCCAGCAACTGTCATCCACAACCAGATGACGGTGCATTGCAGCAGCAAGGGAATGCGACAACAGCAGCACCAACAGCAGCAGCACCAACAGCAGCAGCAGTGGCGAATCAAGCAAGCAGTGTCAGCAGCAGCAGTTGGATGCATGCAGGACTGCAGCAATACCTGAATGAGTTAGAGAGGGGATCATGGGTCACACCACCAGCAGCAGCAGCAGCGGAAGTAGCAGCAGCAGGGCCTGCATTACATTTCATAAACAGCAGTCCCCAGCAGGCAGCTGCTGAGTCTAGCAGCAGCAGCAGCTGTGATCTGCTGTCATGGCTGCGAGCATTGCACCCAACAGCAGCTGTTGCTGGAGACGGTGTTACACAGAACCCTGCTACACAGCAGCAGCAGCAGCGACAATTTACGAGTGCTGCACATAGCAGCTTTGGCAGAGGTAGATCCAAAGCAGCAGCAGCAGCGGCAGCAGGTGTCAATGTAGATGCATTGACTGTTGGTGCGTTGCTCTCACAGGGCTCACCAGGCTGTAGTATACATCCCAACATTCAACCAGTACTGCTGCTAGCTACTGCTGCCAGCAGCAGTAGTACTGGCAGCAGCAGCAGTGATGTGTGTTGCATTGTCACGCATTATCACACTACAGATCTGGCATCCCTACTGCGGTTTAGTCCTGGCAGCCTCGGTGGCGACTGGTACATTAGGTTTCTGTTATATCAGCTCCTGCAGGGTTTAGCCACACTGCACGATCAGGGTTTACCACTCGGAGGGTTCAGCCTAGATCAGATCTATCAGGTTTTACCAGGCTGGATCCAGCTGCTTGCTAAACCCTCAGGTACCTTAGTCACCCAACCCGAGCGGCAGCAGCAGCAGCAGCAGCAGCAGCAGCAGCAGCGAATGTATGTAGTGCGGGAACCGAGCTATACCCTACCACAGCTAACCGAAATGTGGCGGTTAGGGACGATTAGTAATCTTGAATACCTGTTGTGGCTGAATGCTGCTGCTGGTCGGAGGTGGGGTGACAGGCGGCGTCATCCTTACGTACCTTGGGTCATTGACTTCAGTGTTAAACCAGGTGAGAAGATTATGAGGATGATGAAGTAGAACTTCACGGTGAACTCTTGGAAGTATGTGATTTACGGGCAAAGGTTGCAACCAGCTAATCCCATGCCTTTCATTGTCACAGGATTCCATAAGCTATCTATCTGGTCAACTGTACACTGATCTGGTGTGGGTTATGCTGTTGCATTGCTGCTGCTACTGCCAAAATGCAGACCTCAATGCACCTCCACACAGCAGCAGCAGCAGCAGTGTCCCACCAGGCTGGCGTGACCTAGGCATCAGCCAATACCGACGAATTAAAGGTGACGCGCAACTCGATCAAACGTACGCTATGTCAGCAGCAGCAGCAGCAGCAGGGATCACCAGCAGCAACAGCAGCGGTACTACCAATGCATTCGCCCCAGATCACCACCAGATCACCAATGCACCAACCCGGGAACCTTGGACATGGCCGATCTGGGGCAGCAGCAGCAGCAGTACTACCACCGGCAGCAGCAATGCACGTGATCTGAGCAGTACTACTGTACCGCCGCATCATATTAGTAATGAACCGATGAGCGAGCTGTCATATGCCATATACATGGCGAGGCGGCTGCCTGTAGAACTTCTTGTGAAGTTGGTCAGGAGATCTTTCCAGCCTGAAGAGTTTCCTTGCAGCGTTGAGATCTTGTATCACAGCAGTCCTGATGAAGCATTGCCACAGTTTTATACTGATCCAAAGGTAGGGAAAATGGTATGTGTTACAGAGCAGCAGCAGCAGCAGCAGCAGCAGCAGCAGCAGCAGCAGTGGTCTTGTACAGCATACCAATGCATTGGTATCGCAATGCAGCAGTCTGAAGCAATGTCAGCTGCTTTGCAATCATGCTGTCAGTCAAACATGTGAGGTATTACCAAAGACCTACATGCAGATGTCAATGATCCCCATGTCTTTATTCTACAGGTGTTTCATTCCTTGCATTCTTCTATGTCTGACCTGGCAATACCTGATTGGGCCACAAGCGCACAAGAATTTGTCAACATGCACAGGTAA
>JARWLF010001990.1:0-13955 GCA_029853055.1 Scenedesmus sp. KT-U
GGAAGTGCTCAAGACCTATGAAATAGTAGAGACAGTAGTAGCAGAAGGGGAGCAACCCGCTCCAATTTACCGGCCCTTGCAAGGGGGCATGCACAAGGATGCCACAACCTCTTTCGGGGAGATTCAACCTCAAAGGGTTATAATGCAAGAGCAGACTCAACACCGCAACTGCTGATCAGCAGCTACATCAAACAGCATAAGGACTAGAAGCAAAGGTTGTGTAAGACAACAGCTATGTCAGAAACAGCATAAGGAGTAGAAGCAAAGGTTGTGAAAGACAACAGCTATGTCAGAAATAGCAGAAATGGTAATAGCACCAGAAATGCAGATGATGCTCCAGCAATAGAGTAATACATATAGTATATGTCCTCTGTAGAAGCAGCACATCGGTAACAGAACGTAGTGTCTGTTAAAAAGTATCCATATGCTCGAATCATCGTCTGCACAGTGGACTTCACGCAAATCAGCCATTGAGGCCTCATCAGTCTAGGATCTGAGGTTCTTCAGATGGCCTCACTTGGAGCACTGTTTGGGGGGCAGACCTTCAAACATACCATACTCATACACGGCCCACACAGCATTCTGGCAGGTGCACGACTCCTTGGGACGCAGGTCCACCACAAATGTACTGGTTTTCTTGTCACCTGCCACCTTGACGTCGAGCCTGTTCTTCTTACCACGCACTGGTTGCCAGTCCACTGTGCCGGGACAGGTGCCCAGAGCGGGCGGAGGCTCACACGTCAGCATCACGAACAGCTCCGCGGCTCGGTCCGTGCTACGACTCACAATGGTAAAGCTCGCCTGCCGAGCATTGCTGTCATCGCACTGCATCTTGACGGAACCCACCTTTCCCTTGGCGGTACAAATCGAACTTCCCGGCTCGTACAAGGACAGGATGGTCTCAGCCGGACCCAGATTGTAGGGTCCCAGAATGACCGGCGGCGCATTGACGCACTGCTCGTCGGTGGTGCCCGGCAGAAAGTGGTCGAAGCAGTCGGCCTTGCGCTGCCCGGCGTCACGTGGTCTGGCGTAACCTGTGCCTGGCTTGCAGCAAAGGATGTTGATGCGCTGCCTGGTCGTGGTGGTGACGGGCTTGCAACCAGCAGCAGCTGGTGTGGCTGTCAGCTGCAGAGTGACGTCTAGTTTCCTGCCAGGTGTCATGCTGCCGGTGCAGGTGACATCAACTGTACCAGATGTGACAGGCGTGTTGTCGATCATTGTACGAGTCCCTGCAGCAGTATACCGGACCGTGCAAGTAGCCCGAGTGTTGTACTTCTTAGCAAACTCCTTCTGATTTTCCCCTTTCGTCTGTGAGATAACAAGTGGAAGCTTGCTGCACTCTACGACATCTGCTTTACCCACCATGAGCAACTGAGCAACTGAGCTGCACTGCAATATAGTAGGTTCATTTGATAGCAAGTCTGCCGAGCGTTCCCAACTGAACTACCAATCTATTCGCAGTGCAATCTGGGCTTCCTCATGCTCATGTGCTTACAATGCCGTGATCAACAACACAAACTCATCTTGCAACTCACCTTTTCTGACAACAGCTTCACAACTGAGGTCCTTCACATTCGTGCTGATGGCTGCAGATAGCGCAGCTTGGTCACTTTCAGCATCAACATCCTGCAACTGGTAACGGAAGGTCACTTTGGTGGATGCTGAGTTAGCGCAAGTCGTGAGCTTGTTGCGCCTCTGTTGCGCCACAGTAAGCTGGGGTCCCCCTCTGATCACAACAGGCACAGAAGACAGCGCCATGAGTTGATCGCCTCCACAACTGTAGGATGAAGCCAGGGCGACCCAGTAAGACTTGCCGTTGCCCAGGGGCTTGCCGTCTTTCCTACTGCAGGAAACCTTGGTCAACCGAGAGCTCCCAGTGGCACCTACAGAGTGTGTGTCATGAATCAGAGGGAAGCAAACTGTGATGCTGGTTCTGCTCATTCATGCCGTAGTCAGGTTGACATTTTTCTTGCTGACTGACTTGACACAGCCTACACAGCTCATACAGAAATCGTGCTGACAATCACTGCTGATCACGACGTGCTTCAAAGACAACAACACAGGCCTGAGCACTCACTTTGGAGCCTACAGGCTATTGTGCTATCTGGTACGGCTAAGGATCTGTCAGTGTACACTCGGGCTTCAGACTTCAGGACAGTTGCTTGTCTCATGGAGGTGTTGAACTCTGCTTCCAGCGTCCTGGTGTCGGAACAGACCGCTGGTGCTGCCTTTGGATTAGTAGCTTTTCGGGCTGTTGTTGGTGACTGTTTTCCGTCCATAAGAAGATAGCAATTGCCTGAAGGCGGCAGGTGGTGTGCACACAACACAACACTGAGAAAAGTCTGAGACACAAGAGCATGGAGCACACCATAATATCATGAAGTTTTACGACTCTCCAGATGTTTCAGGTGACCGTGACACAGTCTTGATGCAATACCACGGCACAGTACTACTGATTAGTATACACTATCTGCATCACACATGAGCCATGACAGTCAGTGGTGACCAGTGCCAGGGTGGTTGCTCAAGCTCAGGAGGTCCCATATACGGTGCCACTGCAACGAGAGGCGGGCTGCAAAACAGTGAGCTATCACACACACTTTAGTAAGCGTTGACATACAACAGTGTCTCCGGAACGCTGTGACAGACTGCAGGCTGTTACAGCTGCTGCTCACCCAATGTCACTGGAGCTTCTGACCCCAAGGTACCACCGGCTGCTGAGAAAGCTATTGCAATCTGCGCCAAAGACACACAGCAGGCACCTCGTCTGGTATGTTGCCGTAGGCAGCCCAGACAGTTGCCGCAGTGACTGGCAGTACAGTACATTGCAGCCCAGGGATTGCAGTGCGCAAGGGAGTGTGCGGCCATTGAGCTGCAGCAGTTGCCTGCCAGGCAGAGAGTTGATTTTTGCAGACTCTTCAGTCCTGCTGCAAGCATATGATACAATAAAGCTACAAGGCATCCCAACACTTAGGTTGTTGCGAGCGACATAATGCTGTTCAGAGACCTTCCTGACCAAGGCTATCAGGTTGCTTGCTTGCAAAACAACTTACCGTGGAGTAGTCAAAGTCCGCTGCAAACAGTCCAGATTTTGCTAGTGCAGCTGTAACGTAGCTGGTAAGTTGACCCAAGCGTGCAGGGTCTTGCAGTAGGTACACAATCACCATTCGTTCAGCTTCCACAGGCATCAGTCCCTTGCTCTTGGATCTTATCTGATAGCCTACTGTCAGAGTCTCACGGGCGTTTGACCTCGGGCGGGTACCTCTTCTGGCTGCTGGAGCTGTGCTGACCACGTACATGCTTACGAGCTCTATGTCTGTGTATTGCATGACGCCTGCAAGGCATAAGTAGAAAGCAGTGAGATTAGCAAAACTCCGATGTGTATTGAGTGTCTATGCCCGGCGGACTCAACTCAGATATACACTGGTCTTATACTCCAATATACTCCAATGCCAATGGAGGGCATTTGGATGATATCCATATCTATCCACGTAGAAGAGCAGAAACATTTCTTCTGACTGAAATCTCAACACTGGAATTGCATCTATCGATGTAGCTATGCCGTCCTGCGCCCAATAAAGGAGTGAAAAGGATCACCTGACATGTCAGATTGAGCAAATATAGCTGGCAGTGACTCCAGTTCTTCATTAGCAGCCACTCTGGCTTCACCAGATTCGACCCAGTCTTTTATCTTGGCAATGACATCTGCCGTCGCAGTGAAAGAGCAGGAACCAGGCTCTCCTCCACCTGTCAGCAGTGAGGCCAAGCAATGAAACAATGTATCTCACATATGGCGCTTGCAGGATGGTAGGAGGCAACAGAGTATAATGCACGACGCTAACACTGTGCTATGGTATCCGTTATCAACTAGGGCTGCAGTGAAATGCATATTCAGTAGGAACAAAGAGCACCAGGTTCATCAATGCTTTTGAAGAAAGGCAGCTTTGCCTTGCAGTACATTAGACCTATTATGCTGCATTGCCACAGGTCTGTTGTACTGCCATGCATTATAAGCTGCAGAAAGCACCATGGAGGGACCCCCTGGCAATAAAGAGAAAGATTGCACAACGTGCACAAGGCACCTGTCACAACCCAGCTGACCACCTCTAGCACCGGCTGTTATGACGCCTGATTGTATCACAACTGTGTATTACCTGTGCATGTGCCTGAAGATAACAGCCATGTGCCTGCAAAACATGTCGCTACTGGTGGGTTGCTAACATCACTTGCAGACAGGCCCAAGCAGCCACCCGTGCAGGTTGACATGCCAGCAGCAGGCAGCTGGCACTTCCATGTTGAGTTGGTAGTCACTGCTGCGGTGGGCTGGCTGTTGCAACCTGCGAGTGTAAAGATAGTGACACGTGTCAGCACAGTCAGTGCTTCTACTGGCTGTATAAATAGCCCGCATGTGAGTCGGCACACACAAGATACGCAATGTGGGACCATCAGTACCTGCGGCGGCTGTGGCAGACTGCAGGCTGTTACAGCTGCTGCTCACCCAATTTCACTGGAGCATCTGACCCCAAAGTACCGCCGGCTGCTGAAAAGCCCACTGAAATCTGCGCCAAAGACAGACATACAGCAGGCAGCTCAGCTGGCATGTTGCCATAGGTGGCCCAGACAGTTGCACTGGCAGTACATTATACTGCAGTCCATCATGGTGGCTTGCAGTGCACATTGAATGAATAATCATGCAGCACACACTGTCACAGAGTTGGCAGTACAAATGAGGCAAAAATGTGGATGTGTGCAGCCGTTGAGCTGCAGCATTTTATTGTATTTCTGCACAATCTTCAGCCCTGCTGCAAGCACATGATACATGCAAAGCCTATTGCAGTCCAACACTTGGGTTATTGTGAGGGTCGCGATACTGACCAGAGAGCTGCTAGACCGAGGCTATCAAGTTGCCGGCAGTGCAATTGGCAGTGCAACTCACCGTCGAGTAGTCAAAGTCCGCTGGAAACAGTCCGGATTTTGCCATGGCGGCTGTGATGTAGCTGACCAGTTGACCTAAGTGTGTCTGATCTTCAAGTACACCGTCAGCGTCTGTTGAGCATTTGACCCATTGGCTGGAGCTGTGCTGACAACATACATAGTTGCAAGCTCTATATCTGTATATTGCATGACGCCTGCAAGGCACAAGTAGAAAGCAGCAAAAGGAGCAAGTATGGGAGTTGAGTATCTATGCCCCGGCCAACTTAGCTCATGACTGCACTGGTCAGATGACCTGATGCCGATGCAGGGCATTACGAATAGAATAAGAAGCAGCAGTGACCTTTACTGAACTTGAACAAGAGTTTGCTCTTGTGGATCTAGGAATGCTGTCCTGCGCCCCTGAAAAGGTCGGTAATCTATTAATTACCTGAAATGTTGTACTGAGCGAAGATAGCTGGCAGTGACTCCAGTTCTGAATTGATAGCCACTCTGGTTACACCAGACTCAACACGAGCTGTTATCGCGGCAATGACATCTGGTGTTGCAGTGAATGTGAAGAAACCAGGCTCTCCTCCACCTGTCAGCAGTGCAAGAAAAGTGATCAACCCCATATACCCCACACTTTGTGATAGCACAAGGGCTGAAACTTTCAGTGCAGTGCAGGTTCAGTGTGCTGTACCAACTGCGCCAAATTCAATGACGTCTTTCAGATATTCAGCTCACTCTTCACGCGTGCCAGAAGTTAAGTATGCTCAGTTACCACTTGTTCATGCTGTACCGTCATGCGTTATCAGCTGCAGAGCACACCGCTGACAAACCCTGGCAGAAACGTCTCAGGCATCAGAGTATGAACAAGGCACTTGATACAACCCAGCTGACCACCTCTATCACCGACTGTTATGACGCCTGATTGTACCACAACTGTGTATCACCTGTGCATGTGCCTGAAGACAACAGCCATATGCCTTCAGTACATATCGCTACTGGTGGGTTGCTGACATCACTCGCAGCCATGCCCAAGCAGCCACCCGTGCAGGTTGACATGCCAGCAGCAGGCAGCTGGCACTTCCAGGTTGAGTTGGTAGTCACAGCTGCGGTGGGCTGACTGTCGCAACCTGCGAGGGTAAAGATACTGAAGTATGTCAGAACAACCAATGAGGCGGCACATCAGCCTTTTCCAAATATGTCATGAGAGTTGACAGCATTACAAGCTCAAACCTGTTGATACAAGTGTGACATCAGCAGCATCTAAAGCCAGGCATCCGATTCAAAGACTACATTGAATCTTACACAGTCACAAAGTCAGCGGCACATGTGTGGTGCCAGGTAACGTCATAGCAGGAACTTTAGCAGGTAATCAACAGCTGGCATGATGGAGGCAAACCAGGCTGATAAACACAGTCATCTGATCAACTTGATATACACTCTGCAGCATTAGTGTTGCATCAATTCTCATTCTGTCACACAACAAACTCTGTACCTTGAGATTGGCACACACGGCCAGTGAACTCTTCCCAAACGCCATTCTTGCACCTTGTCCTCAGAGGACTAGCACCAGCAGGCAGAGAGAATCCACTGTTACAGCTGGCTGTACAGACAGTTCCATCAGCAATCGAGGTGCCTTGGCAGCTGCTTGGCCATGAGTATGCTGGGTTGGCAGCCAAAGCTGACCCTTTGCATGGTGCATCAACCACTGGAAGAGAACAAGCACACTGTCAGGGGCATGCATGAAACGTGGCACGCATATGTGCACCACGTGTGGCACAAAGCAAGTAGTACCACTGTTTGACAGGGCATGCGTTGATGACATGTAGACAAGACAGTGTCCTTGCAGGGTTTAGCCTGTCAAAAACGCCAGTGGAAGTTGAATCTAAGCACTGTTGAGTAGTACAACATTGATTGCACTGATACGTCCACTTCTAGCACAAATTTTTCAAATTCTGGCAAAGTTGGTGTCACTTTGAACAAAGACATCAAGATGAACATTGTTATATAAGTATGTCTACTGAAGAGTATCAACACTATACACAGAATGAAGCACATGCCGCATGACATCCTGTCAAGAATGCAAAATCAAAGCAAGCCACACACACCTGGCACACATGCTCCACCCACACGCACCCAGCTGCCAGTGCTTGCATCACACCTCGCTGTAGGAGCACCAGAAATGGGGTCAGGCTGAGTGCCGCTCACACATGTGCCGACGCAGGTTGTTGCCTGGTTTGAAGCAGCTGGGCAAGACCATGTCGCATTGCCCGACATTGTCGGGAAGGGCTGTGCTGGGCAACCTGGCTCTGCAAGGTTCAAAGACATGTCAAATAACTTGGTCAGCAAAGAGAGCAGGATCCTGTCAAGGACGTTTCTTTGAAGTAGTGACATGTTTCTTTGCAAGCAGACCCTGCCTCTGCAACTGTGCTCAATGTTCTGAGTATTGCACTGTAAGCACCACTGCAGACTGTGCTAATAGATGGCAATAATAGACACTGCTTGCTACCGTCATAGCCTCGCAACCATCTAGTGCTATCATACAGGCCATGTGACACAACCATCATGCTTTATCAGAAGGACATTAAAAGACTGCTCTTCAGTCACACTCAGATTTTGGATATGCCGGTATTTGTGACATCTATGAGTCAGCCCTGGACACTCAGCCAGTCATCTTGCTTTGGGCAGGTGTACACACAGAAGAGCGCACCTGGCGGTGGGCTGCTTGTGCAGCTTCCTGAGATGACCCATTTTCCCAGCAAACAAGTAGCAACAGGAGGAGGAGAGCTTGGTGAGAATCCTGATCTGCATCTTGCAATACAAGTGTCTCCAGATAGAGTGGTACCAGTGGAACACCGGAACGTCATGCCTGGGCCACTGGGGTTGCCAGAACAAGAAGCACCTGACAGCAGCATAAGACGGTTGTGATAAGGTGTGCAGGGGCGACAGGTGACATGTTGTGGTAGTGAAATATGTAGTTTCACACTATGCAAGCGGTTGGTGATGCCGTATGCATGCCTGATCTGTGAAAATGAAACAGCTGTGAGCCTCTGGAGATCTGCATTTGTGGTGCCAATCCAGCAGTGAGTGGCTGCTGGTTGGTGACGTCTATTCGCATGACTGCTAACAAGCCATGGCTAACTCATGTTTGGATTCTTTGTGCTTCCCTGCCTGGTAGCTGTTGCTGCCAAGACCATTAAGATATTACATGACAAGCAGTAACCTGGGAATGTTTGTAGTCCAATGAACTATGCAGTACATGACAAGCAGTAACCTGGGAATGTTTGTAGTCCACTGAACTATGCATATCATTGTCTAGAAGTCAATGCCTTAGTCCAACCGATCACAAATGTAGATCAAGTTATGAATTCACCTCGTTGGCAGCCGCTTGGTGTCTGTGTCCAGACTCCTGTATCGCACTTGGCAATGGGTAGTTGCTCAGGAATGACCACATAGCCTGGGTCACATGTGCCCTTGGTGCAGTTGGAACCATGCGGATATGGATAGGGACCGGGACAGTTCCAGGTCCATTTGTGTGTCTCGTTAGGCGGTGCATTGGTGCAGTTTGCGCCTGCAACACACAAGTTCCTCTGTCAATAGCAAGTCAACAGCTGCATACGAGGCGCTAGAACGTGTAGCAGACATGCAAGCCACTTACTGTTCAACATACGGTCTCAGTGGGCCAGGGCTCCCTGAACCCGGATTGACTCAGAGCAGGAGAACATTTCCAAGCAGATCATGACAGTCAAAGAAAGAAAGACTGGAAACCAGGTGCCAGGATGAAAACGCTAGCTGAGCAGCCTCATAGCCATGAACAGTCACCAGTCATTACCGCGCTGGCAAACAATCGTTGCGCCACATCTTGTGTTCAAATACAATCAAGTGCAATTCTGTCCTTGACCCACCAGGGGGTCTCCTACAGACTCCTGTTTGCGTCCAGGTACCATTTGTGCATGTTGCTGTTGGCGGGTCTGAAGGGTCTTTCTCAAACTCCAGCTTGCATCGTCCCGAAGTACAGGTGGAGCCGCTGCTTGTGCTTGTTGGGCAATCCCAATCCCAGTTGCGATATGATTCGGTTGTTGGATTACCTTGACAAGAACTTGGGGGGGCTGCAGCTCATGACATTCATATGTGCACAGCATATAATTCAGCAGCAAAGTGTGATCATGTGCAACACACTTATCCTTAAAACTGAGTAGTGATACCATGCTGATGGCAGTACTAGCTGGCTGCTTGAGCAGCTAGCACATCTCGCTGTCACCTTGCCGACTGCAAAACTTTGGGGGGAAATCCATTGGCATTGTTGGACAACTAGCTGCTTGTCAGTCCGGCTGTTGCCCGACAACAGACCATTTCTGGAGGTCTGACTTGTGGCACAGTCTATAGTGAGCAATGACGAGTTTACACATGAGCAATGGCCGGTGTGGAGGATAGCATGCCACTGCCCTACATGTCTGACAGCTTTTGTTGCCCTGAGGCTGCACTCAGGTATAACAAGCAGCATCAACTGAGGTTCCTGTTTGCACCAACCTGCTATTTGAGAGCAGCTCCCTGTCAAGTTCCAGTTTCTTCCATTGCAGGTTGCAACAGGTGGACTGCCCTGTGTTGGCTGATAGCTTGCAGCACAGCTACCACTAGTGCAGTTAGAACCATAGGCATATTCTGAATCTGTGCAGTCCCATGTGAAGTGGGTGATGCTGTTGGGCGGCTTCCCATTGCAGTAGACTGCATTGCAGGAATGACAGAAGTTGACATTTTGCAAGTGTTACAACAGACACATACAATTCTCGTCACCAAAGAGCAAGCAAACGTAATGAATATTCGCAGAAAAATATCATTGTCGCTGAAATGTAGACCAACACCAACAGCCTGACATAAGTGCTGTTGCACACTAACCGGGCGCATAAGTTGAGCACTATGGCCCTCAAGTAGTGCACCCTGACGGAGCCAACTTGTCGCTCACGGGTGTATGAAAACTTACATAAAAATATTTGACCAATCATCACTGGAAGCAGACATACTGGGCTCAAAGGCTGGCAATGTTGCAAAGGTTAACCTGCCAGCAGTTGACGTTGTCAACTAAATAGGGTGAACCACCAACACAGCAAAAGCTCTGGTTGCTTCGAGCTTATAAAGCCATTTGTCTTCACAAACGAATTCACCGCTGGTGGTCTGCTGGAAGCTTGTTTACCATTGTTTGGCAAAGCGAAGCCAATATCGTCATTCCTCACCTGTATCACAATAAGCCAGTTTCTGCCAAGTGCCATCCATGCACTCTACCGTTGAATTGGGCCAGTTTGTGTCCTCTTCCCACTGAACCAGCTCTTCACCGACTAGACAGTCCCGTGTGTAGGTACATATTGCACCGTGAGCAGTACCAGCGCACTGGTACAGGGGATCATCATTAGTAAGATCACTCACAGTGCAAGCTGCAACATCGAATCATGATAGGTAGTTAGGGTAGTTATATCAGATTGTTTGGCTTGCCAGCTGCATGATGGTACAAATGTAGAGAATCTCGCGTTTAAGGACCAGCAATTACAGAGTTGCAGGATACATCTTTACACATGCCGCTGGCGGCATACATCAGTTGAGAAGGGGGGTAAGGAATCAGCCACGCAGCATCAATCATAGCTACATGCCGCCAATTATTGTAGCACATCATCACAACCCTGATGTATGCTGTCCAGGTCAGTTATCAATCAGGCTCACTTTTGACTACAATTTATTGTACATGAATGGCTGCAGAACTGCCACTGGGCTTGTCAGCATCAATGTATCGCTTGGCAAAGCAAGGTTCGTCACCAGCTACATTCGGGAGCCTGTCTGAAGCGCAAGCTATAGATAAGGCAAGCTATCTCTGATGACAAAGCCAATCTCACATCTGCATTGCCCGTTGAGCCGCCATTTGTTATCACTTCCACAGTCTGCCGTCACTCCTGTTGCTTGTGCTATGTTTCCTCCTGTGACGCATTGGCCCAAGCAATAGCCATTCGTGTTCGTACTTCCTGCAGGGTCGCAAGCTTTATCCCATATGACCTTTGACGGAAGGCTCTCCAGCTCTGCATTGGGGCACAAGGCTGCGATACCTGGTAATACTGCAACAGAAGACATACCAGCAACACAGCGGATGCGTGCAGATGTCAGTTAGTGGCCTCAGTGCTCTTTGAGTGATGTCATGCATGATCGTGCAACGTACCACGTAGTAATTAGTAAGATTGAAACTAGGAGGCTGTGAAGTGGCTCCATCACTGCCGCCGCTGCCATTGTGCTACACCAAATCAAGCAGCCAAGGGATGTTGCTCTTGTGATTAGTGAGACCCGAAGGGACAACTCTGGCTGATCAGCTCTTTTTATATGACAGCAGATGCGTGCGGTCACAATGCAATCACCAAAGCATTCTAATGATGGACAACAAGACACAAGTTGCAACTGACTTGGTTGCTTAGCAGAACATACTCGAGCTTCAAGCTCGCGAGGTGTTGGTTCTGAGCCTATAGCGGCCTAACCCTGCGCTGCTGAGTTTCGCAGTGCAGTGTCGTCGTCATTAGTCCTGTTGGTGCATATGCCGCAGCAATGCGTCATAGATACTGGGAACATCGCAATCACCTAGTCTGACACTGTCACACAGCCAACGTACCCAACTGCAGTCTCAAGGACAAGCATTTGCTCGAGCGCATGCGCGCAGGACCCAAGATCAACACTGTCAAAACAGTCCCGTGCCCATGTTTTCTACGTGTTGTGAATCCTGCCAGGTATGTAGCTATATACATACGAACTACCCTCACTGAGTCAGCATCCTACCTGAAAGAGCTGCCGTAAGGAACAGCAGCAGTAGCACTGGCTTCGACCACGGCATGGCTCGCGCGCTGTAGTCAGTCCGCTGGCTCCTGCCAAGAGCACACAACAACTGTCACTGACGAGCAACACAGTACCACCGAATGTATGGCAAGCTTCGCTGACCATAACTGTGCAGAGTCGTTTGGCGCTTCCGCCGGGCGCAGCTGGACTACAACACAACTTACCCAAAACACGTATGTCCTACTTCCACTGAGCGACAGGCCTTCTTTGCGGATCACCCAGAAGCTCGCAACCCAGGGATAAGGTTATTAAGCACGGAAGCAAGCTGGCTCGTGCAGAAAAGAAGAACAGAGGTTACATCAAGCTCTCCTTGAGCGATACGTCATCACAGTATGATTCCGTGACTATGTACCAGGCGATATTCTGACACTGCTGTGATCAAGCTCCAAAAGTAACACCTCTTACCAACAGAAGTACTGCGAGGCGCCACCTCTGCGTAAGCAAAGTTTCGCCTGGCTTCGACTCCTGATACTATCAAACAAAAAGTTCCGTAGTTCTCGCTGTCCGAACATGCGTTCGCATGTCGCACAGCGCAGCAAGCCCATTGCTGCAATCCGGGTCGAGGAGCGCAACCTATTACTCGCTTCGTCCGGGATGACGATGAGGCAGGATTTCCCTTTGACACTTTGACATTTGCTTATACGTGTAAATCAACAACGTCTTAGCGGCAATGGCAAGTCGTGAAGTCAGGCATCGTGAGCTGCGCAGCTGCTGCTGCTCAGCACCAGTACCCAGTAGAACCGGCAGCTAGTACAGTACTAACAACCGGTTGCGGACGTTGAATGGAAGTTTATCTTCTGAAGAGGGCTCAAAGGGTGTGCGTTGAGTATACAGAGTGCGGACCAAGGAGGCCTCGAAGACACAGGTACAGCTGCAGAAAGCATTCAACACAGCACTGCATATAAGCCGATAGTTCGCAAATGCATGGCTTACTGCCCTCGTAGCCACATTACGTTTACTCCAGAGCATACATAATACAGTCACCTGCACCTTTGGCGCAATAGCAGCAGTCACCATGTTGTTGTTACAGTAGCCTTAAGTACATTCGCATACGCAACATACATCATGTCCTGGATGATCCAGGTCTCTGGCCCAGCCAGGCAGTTCAGTGTTACGATAGGATTGCACACGAACAACCTTCTCTTCAATGTGTTTTTCTATCAATCAAAGCACCCAGCAAGCACTTCAACAGGACTGTACAGACAACAATCATAGATGCCATGAGCCAAAGAGAGAGTGATGTCACAAGAAAATGAGTAACACAACTATAAGTGACCAACCGGAGACTTGGCCATGTGCTGACACACTCCTTTGTCCTTCTGAAAGAAAGGCCAACTCCTGACACAGTGACTAGCAACTGTGATCAAACTTTGGTCCTAGTTACTTTTCATCCGTAGCGTCATTGACTTTGACCACAACATACCATGGGCGGCCGCTTGCTGTGGTACTTGATGATGAAATCGTTACACGGGAGGTGTTCTCCTGATCAGAAGATACCCAGCAGGCTGGCCTCCGGCATACATCTGGGTGGAATGATTGGTTCAAGAACAGCTCGTCAGTGGTTGCAGGTGTACTAAGTGTGTACCTCTGCTATGCAACATTGTGACTAACACAACAGCTGCAGAGATGATGTTTCCATCACAGTGTGCTGGACACAGGGTTTAGTGTATCAAACATGGGCTGGGTACATATATATAAGCCACCCATCAGCCATGGGCTGGGTACAGTTTCCGAATTGCGGGGGACTTGATCCATAATCACAGCAAACTGCACCGGTGCCTTCCCAAAGCAGTACTGCAAGGGTTGCCAGTGGTGCTAGCATGTACTTGAGGCTAGGCCTAGGGACGTGTGGAGTGCCTGCTGTTCTGGGCGCCACCCGTGACATAGCGACTGTTGCCAAGAGTCTTGCACTACACTGGTGAGTCAGCAACTGCTCCTTGCCACTGAGAGCCTCGATGCTTCCACAGTCCTGTTTCCGAACAATGCACCGTTAAGGCCTAACGATAATCGTAAATGGATGACGACCAGGCTTGAGTTGCAGCAACGGGCAGCACCTGCAGTGCCTGTTGGTAATCTTGCTAATCTTGAGGAGGTGTGCCACATGATAACACTGCTTGCCAGCCCTAGTGACTTGAAACGAAGTGCTTGTCAGTCATCCTTGGCATCAGGACTGT
>JARWLF010001992.1:0-11204 GCA_029853055.1 Scenedesmus sp. KT-U
AGGCAGCTGCAACTTGCAGCGTATGGACGGCAACAAAGGGGTCTGCTGGTTCCATAGTGAGCCAGGTCAATCGAGTAGTGTAGCAAGAGTAGGTAGAAGGTGTATAACATCAACACAGTATGCTGCCAGTGCAGCTAACAGCCCATCACTCTTTTTAGACCAGTACTAGGCTAGCAATAATGTCAGCAGGTGGCATGTACTACATAAATAGTATATATGTGGCAGAAAGTGGCATTGCAGTAATGTGAACACGAGCCCTTCCCAACAGCAGAGCCTGTCAATGTTGTGAAATTTTGCGTAACAAACAACCATACCTAGATGACAGTAATTGACCATTGATAGCTGCTGTAGGCTTGGGACTGCAACCATGTGGCTGCCAGATTGTGGTTGAAGTTTTGTGTCAAATAAGGGTTATAAGGTCAAGTAGGTCTCATCAGGTGCATATCTTGAATGTGGATAGGTTCTGCTTGGCTTGCTTGAACCCAATGACTGCGGCTCAACTCTTGGAGCTGCATGACCACATGACTTTGTGTCAGTTTTGTTGTTGCATTCAGCCTGAGTATATGAGATACTTCTTGAGGGTCGCAAAGGCCTTGATCTTAGCATTTTTACTGTCACCCATATGAGTCATAGCCTACCCGGGCTTTTTGTTTATATAGCCTATATAACAAGTTGGCCCGTCGTGTGATATGTTTGTGCTGTACGTGCTGACCTTGCATGGATTACTTGATGGTTGCAGCACGACTGTAAGGCATCCCAGCATTAAAGTAAGTGATGATTGATTGCTTCACAAAATTTGGCAGTCTGGACAGCAACAGCTGTGCCTGTTGTGTTGAAGGGCCAATATTACTGCTGAGCCTGGTCCAGGACAGAGGATGGGATATAATCTGCACTGGCATGAAGGACGTCGCATCGTCTTGAGGTCTTAACTCAGCCAGCCCAGGATGAGTGCACATCTCTGCTTTACATCACTGTCACTCCATATCTGTGTTTAATGCTTGAAGCAACGCAATCTCAATTGGTAAACGAGACTGCACTTCATGATCATCATTGCAAATGTTGGCATTGTGTTGTGACTCATTTGGCACGAAGTGGGAACATCTTGCTGTCCGTCACTGATAGCGATTACTTGATCATCAACAACAACATGATCTCCAGCTGCATTGCTTGTAACAGTGCAAAGCACCAGTGTGACAGAGATGCGGTAAGCAGCATCAGAGACATGTCGCCCATCCATGCAGTGCAGTACCGGCCACTGCGGCGGTTTGACCAGTCAAACATCATTTAGAATTGGTTGAATGTGCGATCTTGGTGTTGTCTTTACATGAGCAGTGTTAGCAGAGGAGCGTTGCAAGATCTGGTGTATGAAGGGTCAATATCAACCGCCTGCAGCTTGTCACATCGGAGGTGTCAAATCAGCAGTAGACAAACCAGTGTCACCGCTGTCCTAGTCAAGAACACCAGTGTATCGTGGACAAATGGCTGACAAAAGTTCTAAGGAGATTGTCGTGCTTGATCAGGAAGAAGCAGGAATGAGCAGTGACAGCACCGCAAGCTGCCCGGCCTTGCACAGCCAACCTTCAACTTCTGCAGCCCAGTCCTGCTATAGCGTAAACGTTTGTATAGCGGCAATTACTATAGGACGTACGTGCACCGTGCGCCAGTCTCTGCAAGGTGTCGACTCGCCAGTTGGCGAGCTGATGTGGCACTCCAGCCAGCAGGGCGGTGAGCGGCGCCTGTTGGTCTTCATAGTGTGGAACATGGGGTGGTGTTTGTGCATCACGGTACATCATGCACTGAGGTTGGCACGAAGACACATAAGTGTCTCGCCTTTTACTAGACACTTCTGCGTGTCATCCTCACGAAAGTGCTTCCAGAAAATCTTTGTGGCTGCCATGCAGCCTTACATTCAATGCAAATCTGCTGACGCCTTATTGCATCATGGTCGTGCAGTTTGAAGTGTCTCAGCAGCGTGTGTCGTGTCGTGCCTCTGCCAAATTTGACAGTCATTTTATCCTTCAAGCCAACCCTTCATTACAGCATGTTCTCAGCACAGTTCTGTCTTTGCAAGGGCCATCAGAAATCTGACTGCAATATCTTTTCAAAGGTAAACCACGAACCTTACTGCAGTATGTCTCGAAATATGAAGATGTGCGGCACATAAGAAACCTGGTGCAAACGCAAGGAATGGCAGCTTGATTGACCAATCATGCACTACCTGGCACTACCAAACATGCAGAACGTCTGCTCAGTTCGGATGAAAAGGAACGAGTCTTATTACATCACATCAACTGCTTGACATTGGTATAAACCTGGACAACATGCTCTTCACTTGACTGCTTGGCAGTGCACTGGCTGCCAGCACCTTGCACATGGCAGAATACTCTGCTGGACTGGCTAGCTGCTATAGCTGGCAACAAAGCATCCCGCTCGGCAGCTTTCCCTGCCACTACCGCTTCTAGAAACTTGAACACCACATTACGCAGATACACAACATCAACACCAGACAGAGTTTCACGAGCCTTCCCACTTGCTACAGCACCATCTCCTACACCATACAGGCTGCCCCCACCATTCTGCTCCTGCCATCTGCTTTCACTCGCTTCTGATGCAGTCCTCAAGGACCTGCTGCGCGAGTGAGTCTCAACCCCATGTGCAGATGACGCATTGCTGACAGTTCTGCTGCTGTGGATCAGGCCTGCATCTGTCCGTGTTAAATGAATGCCTGAAGCCTCAAATATACTATTGCTCCTATGAGGAGGTAGGGCTGGAGCTGTGCTTGCCGCTGCTGCTGCTGTTGCTGCTTGTTGCTGTGCTGCTTCAAGCTGTTGCTGTGTTTGCTGCAGAGCATCCTGCAACTTCGCTCTTTCCACCTCACAAGTGTCCTTGGCAGTCTGCAGCTGCTTGATCACCACAGCGGACTCACGCTGGACCTTCAGGCAGTCAGAGTCAGCACAGACATCAACAAATTTGTCCAGTGTACAACTTACGTTATCATAACGTCATACAACTTACGTTATCACAACGTCATACAACTTGCCATCAATCTTTGCGCAATAGTTCAAAGATACAGATGGCTGGAAGCTTGCAGTGTATGCTCAAACTAATCTTTACACTAATACTGCATACGCCGTCCTGTCAATGAATTGAGCCTCAAAAGCCAGATAGATAGTACTATCCTGTACCTCTTCTAGTTGCTGCCGGGCTCCTGACTGTGCTTCCTTCTCCACCTGCAGCTGATGTACAGTCTCCTGTAAGCTGTGGCTCGTTTGCTGCAGTTTCTCTTTGAGCGTGTTGACCTGACCCTCAAGAGCAGCAACCTCATCTTGAGCTACTGGGGGCCACATGGTCCGGTTGCGACCAGCAGCAGCAAGACGTGCAGCAACCTGAGCGTTACACAACAGCAGTGCTACATCACACGAGCTGTTCATCTATCGCACTGATGTGAAGAGTCTGAATGCTGTGTCAGAAGGGACAAAGCAGAGTGTGCAACATACAGTTATCGCACAGCTGCTTTGCAATCAAACAAACCGAAACTTGTCAGATGATTCCACACTCACCTGCTCAGCTACTGCTGCTTGTGCTTTCGCTGCTGTTGCTGCTGCCAGTTCAGCTGCTGCACTCGCTGCTGCCCTCTGAGCAGTGACCTCTCTCAGTCGAGCCTCTAACTCAGCGACCTGCGCTGCCAGACTGCTTAGCTGACTCTCGAGAGCAGCCTTGGACGACTCAAGACAGGCAGCACGCTGGGGACATGAGCAGCATGGGTACAGGACAGCCAGCAGTCAGCATATGAACATAACTAGTCACGGGATCAGCAGCTCAGGAACAAGTAGCACCGCAAGCCAGACATCAATCCTCTCCTTGTGCGCAAACACACTCATACGTCACTCACTATATCACGAGCTGGTAACTGTGGGTCCATGACGAAAGCTTGCTGCTGTGCTCCAATACTCGAACAGCAAGAGTGTTATGTCACGATGCTGGTGTGTTCCTGATACATACCACCATTACGTGTACCGACCCCACCTGCTTGTGATGCTCCAGCTGATGTCTATCTCTACTGAGTTCACTCAGCCTGTCCTGCAGTGCTGCTGCTTCTGCCACTGCTGCATCTCTCTCAGCTGCTGCTGCCTCTGCATCCCTGGCTTTCACCATCAGCTGTGCTTCACGGTTCTCTGCTGCTGCAAGACGCCGCTCCAGACTTTGGACCTGCGTACAGGCATGTAGAAGGAACATATGCATATGCAGGCCCTTGAAGCACGATCCAACAGACATGTACATGGCTTGAACAACTACTGCTCAACACCAACAGAGAATGAAGAGAACGCGATCAGGTTTGCTGCTGCACGTGCCAGGTGACAACAATGCTGGGTCAGCCTGCTGCATAACAACACAAGCAGGAATCTACCTGTCAACAGTCACTCGCACCTGTGTGCGACTTGCTGCCAGCAGCTGTTGTGCCTGAGCAAGCTGTTCTTCCTGAGCAGCAGCAGTGGAGGCAGATGGCCCTGATGATGACGCTGCTGCTGCAGCAGCTGCAGCCTCAGCAGCTCGCACGCGCTCCTCCAAGTGAGATATCTGCAGCAGCAGTTGCGCATGTATGTAGCACACAGTAAGATAGGGCGAAAGCAGCAATCCTACGCCTGTGCTTGCTACAGGACTGCCTCCACATTTACAAGTAGCTGTAACTTGCAGCACAAAGCATGTGATTACGATAGCCCTAGCCTGAAGAACCACAAGCAGCACAGCACGTCTTCTCGAGGTACCCTATGTGCATCACCTACCTGCTGTTTTGCTGCTGCTGCAGCCTGTGCCCCCTTGTGTTGTGCTGCTGCTAGTGCTTGCTGTGCCGCTGCTAATGACTCCTCCAGTGAAGCTACCCTTGCAGCAGACAGACTTGATGCTCGCTCAGCAGACCTGCAGCGCTCCTCCAACTGCAGAATCAAGTCACGATATCGCTGGGCAACTGCAGCAGGAACCGCAGGGGCTGCTGCTGATGATGTGGATGGCGCATTGGGATTCACTGCTGCTGCTTGTTGAGACACTGGTGCTGATGCTGACTGCTGCTGGGTATCACTCTCAGACTGTTGTGTGGACGCTGTCTGTTCCCTTGCTGCGATGCGTGTGAGCAGCAGCTCATGTGCCTGGACCTGCAGGTAGATGTAGCCACGCAGAAGCCCTGTTACAACTGCATGATCACAGTGTGGGTGAGGTTTTGTAATGTAGACTTCGCATCCTGTGGCCGGCAGTTGTGTGATGTGTGCCACATGAAGACTCACAAGGCACACCAGCAGCACACAAGCATAGTCTGGTGCTCATCCGAACAGTCCCACCTGTGCAGCTGCTCGTGCCGCTGTTGACACACTTGACTCCAATGCTGTATAGCTGGCTGTCAGCTGGCTGAGCAATGCTGATGTGGATGCCTGCAGACTGTCTGACTGCTGGGCTGCAACATCTGGGACCTCTGATGACCCCACTGGCTGCTGCTGCTGATCCAAGTCCAGGTGGACAGCTGCCACTGTGCGTGACTCTGGCAATGCTGAACGAGCTTCCTGCAATTCTGTTTCAAGCCCTTGCAACCTAGCAGGATGACATGCGAATTGTCAACAGGTGAACGAAGAAACGCTGTCGTGACAAAACAGCAACGATAAAAATACTTGAATCTTCTCCATGTACGAGCCACAACAACCAAGCACCACATGTGTGATGAACCAGTACCTACTGGATTAGCTGCAGCAGCTAGCACGCTTGCAGTGGGAGGACGATTGCAGGACCCACCTGTCTCTGAGCTGCTGGACCTCATCCTCAAGTGCATGCTTGGCGGCAGTAAGAGATTCTGCTTCGGCTTGTATTGCTAGCAGCAGTACTGAGTTAGTGCCCTGATCAGTGACCTGTACCTCCTCTGCTGCTGCAATGAGCTGCCTGGCCTCTTCATCAAGTGCTGCATCTGTGAAACCTGCACGGATCATCACCTGCAGCGCATTCGAACATGAACAGCTCAGTATAGGTAAAAAAAATGCAGCCAGCAGCAGTATACAGCAACCTGATGATATAGACTTTTGCTCAAGGTCAACCAGGGAGCTCAGGAACACTAAAGACATGTATGTCAGTTATCACCTTCTTCAGGGCTGCAATAGTGTCCAGCAGCAAGTGCTTCTCCCGCACATGCTGCCTTGTAAGAGACGCGACCTCTGCTTTGTCGTACCATCGAAGCTTCTTGGCGCTGTCTACAGGCAATCTGCAGGAGAAAGGTAGCAGGGTGAATGCTGCTGTTGAGGAAAAGACCAGAAAGCCGTTGCTGTATCGAGAAACCCAACTAGTGAGTACATGATCACAACAAGAAACTACTCATGCCTACCGTAAGTAGCTTCGGTTGTCCGCTGGAGGCAAGGCTGCCTTGGACGCTTGTTCCTGCTGAGCAAGGCTCTTATCCAAGGTCTTGTCTATCTGCTTCACTGCTGAGTTCACAGCATTCGCTGTGGTCTTGTTGAGGTTGCTGATGAACTGTTTCATGCTGAATGCGTTGCTTGATAAGTAGCAGGGCTTTGGTGTGCATCAGAAGTGGGCTGTCCGCAGCTGCAGCTGCTCGAGTGGACTGAAGTGTCGAAGTGTGAGACGTGCTGGTTTCCTTGACTGGTCATACAGGTGTCTCTGCTGGTAGACGCTGACTACGAGTATGTAGTTGTATGTTCCCTCATCTCACGCGGAGTAGCTGCTGATGAGCATGGGCGAGGCTGGTAGTATCGTGCTGGCAGTTGAATCTGCTGTATCACTTACGTCGCTCTGAAAGCCCTCAAACTTCAATTACTCGTTAATAGACTAGTTGTGGTGAGGACAGAAAAAGCGTAAGGGGGTTATTGAGTGCTGACTTTGCTGATAACAGACATGACCCCATCTTCTGTGCGCAAGGCAGCATAGGCTCCTTGAAGCCAGGCAATGCTTGCCATTTGCGTTATCATGAACACTGGCTATGCGGCGTTAGAGTGGCACCCTGTACACACATTCCAATAGGGACTATCAGGTCAGCCTGATTGATTACATGGGCTGGGTCAACAGTGGCAGCTGACAGACTAATCACCCAACGAGCTTTTGACGTGATAATGCCTAGGAAGTACATATGCAGGCCTAGCACCCTGAACATCGTACTGCCGCAGACATGTAGTTCTTCCCGGTCTTCCCTGGCATCCCTGGCTGTCACGTGACCTGCTGGCCATCACCAGTGTCACCTGTCTAAGCAGTTCAAGGCCTCAATCAGCAGTGCTATATGATGTAGAGCACCTATGCAATGTAAATGCAGGGACATCTTCATAGTAGGACTCAGCCGCTGTTGATCACTGGTTTCAGAGCAGGGCACCAGGTTAGAAGGGGGCTCTCGTCAGGCTGAGCCTGTGTCCCAGGTTGAGCCCATACACTGTCAATTGTCCAGACAGAACCGCAAGTCCAGCACACAGTATCTATCTTTCACAGTCACCTTGCAGTGCTGTTGCTGAACCGCAACAGTGGTAGGCATGTCTGCATTGTCACAAGTTAACCTATACACTGGACGAGGCATGCAGTGGCTACCCAGTGAGTGTGACTGACAATGTTGTCAACATGTGAGATGTTGACATCACGTGCCTGGTATGTACGACAGCATAGCCCATATGAGCTGGCAACAGCCTGTTGATGACGGCACACTGGCTATTGTCACCATGGCATCCGTCACTTGTAACATAACCACAGAGTTTGCCAAGGCTTGCTACTCACTGTGTACATTAATTCTCTGTCGTGCCTCGCATGTATAGTGTCTCAGACACTATGGCGGCTGGTTACTTGGGTGTGGGGATCTGGAGTAGGAACATACCCACTGGTTACTTGTGGCTAATTGGTGGGAGTGTTGGACAGTGTTGTTCTAGCTGTTGCAGCGTGTGTTGTAGGTCGCTGACTTGAACTCAGTTGACTGGAATATGAGCGATATCTGGACTAGCAGTACTACCTCACTTAGGAGACCACCTCCCGTGTAACAAACTCATCATCATCAGCTACTCAGGCTGGTCAGGGCCCTGACCTCAGGGTGCCGCTTCTGACGGTGCTAATGAGCAGCTGTCTAAGGCTATGCCATCGGGTGTTGGTATTGACCGCATTGGGAAAGGCCATGTTCTAGCGGCGCTCACTATACTCCATACGTTGTCACTGTCATCTGCAACAACTTCATTTGCATCAACTGAGCTGCAGCTGAATGCATGTTGCTGCTCAAAGGCCATAAAGCAAGACATAATAGCTCAAAGTGCAGAGGGCCCGGCAAGAACAAGCAGCGGCGAAGAGGCTTCATTCAACGGGCTGTGTTTTGGACATGAACGTTCTGCTTCATGCTGTGTCAGGCAATGTTTTGCAGACTTGTTGGGACTGCAATCGCTGCCAGTGCTGCCTCTGCAATGACTGCCATCTGAGGGCATCTCCATCAAAGCAGACGCTTTTCCCTGCATACTGTCCCAGCTTGCCTCTGCTGGGGAGCAGCTTCGTGCACCAGAGTGTCAGCTTGCTCAACAACTGATCAAGTTTTTTGGTGGGATGTACAGGTGGCTCTTCCTCATCAACCTGTGGCTCTGGCATGGCCGCAAGGTCAGGTAGCAGCCTGGCCTGGGACTCATACAGTAATGCCTTGGATACATCAACAGATGGTGTAGCCGAGTCAATAAAAGCTGCAGGAGTCCAACATGCTTTCTGCTCTGGCATTGCAGATAAAGGCCTTCTGCTTCTGCTTGATGAATGGTGGTACTGCGGCATCAACCCCATCATCAGCTGTGTTACCAATGCCATGGGACGTTGGCAGGACGCGTGTTTGGTCAGATAGCGCATCTGTTGCATGGCTGCTGTCATTGTCACGTGCAGAGGCCCTCCTGGACGACACAGCTTTGTGCAGCTGACCCTGCGCTAGGTGCTGCAGGTCACCATTTACAGCTTCCTGTCTGGCAAGCAGCACCTCTAGCTCTCGCCTGGCCAATTCTGCCTGGAGCTTGAACTGGATGCATTCCGTTTTCAGTCTGCAGGAGTATTTCTGCAGGGCATCCCGCTGCTGCCTCAGACTGGCCACCTCCTGCCCCAAGCTTGTGACACCTGCCTGCAGTCTCTGCTTTATGTCATCCAACTCCTGCACTTCAGCTTGGAGCCTCTGCACATTCAGTTAACAAGCACTGCCTGGGGGCAAAGAGCCTACCGTAGCCATCCCAGACATCATCAGGGAAGTTCTGGCAAACTCAGGCCTCAACGATGGCTGCAGGACCGTCCTGCTGGTCGCTTGCGTGTTGCAAATCGCCCGTTGCAACATGCAACCTGCACGATCTGCTCAATACGCATGGCTGGCAGCACGAATTGATCAGAAGCCTTTCTGGTCAAAAAATAGCCTCAACTGGTGGTTGCAGGTGCTGCTAACATGTCCTCACCTTCCTTAGACGATATGCTGCTGGATCAGCCCGTGCCTCCAGTGCTGCTTTTCTGTCTTTTGTGCAGGTGATGCAGCGAACGGGAGTGTAGCTCATGTTGATGGTTGTCTACAAGCGCTTCATGTCATGGGAGTGGTGCAGCATGCTCTATTCCAAACTACAGTAGGCACATGCAGGTGTCAGCCTTATGGTGTGTTGCAACGAGGTCACAACTTTCAACTACTTCTTCTTGCAAAGCTGCAAGTTGGGTACAAGCAAACAATGACAGGTATGCTCCACCAAACTGTGCAATCTGCTGTATATGCACAGGGTGGTGGTGAAAGCTGGAACAGTGCTGTACAACCTAACCGACAGCCGCAATCAAGGAACGCTCCGATGAACAAACTGACCAAACTGACTAACAGCAGACATGTGTTTTCACCAACGCTTCAACTCTCACAGCGTGCTCTTGACAAGCGTCCTTCGCCCGATGCTGTGAAAGCTGCTCTACCAGGTACAAACACCAGATAGTGACAAATACATCCGCATTCAAAAGCAGAAAGTAATACCTCAAGCCTCCTATCATGAGTACAGCAGTCCCGAACGACCATATCAGCGTACGCAGCTTTTGAAAGGCCCAGCTGACAGCTACAGGTTTCTGCCCATGCATGACAAGGGCTGTTGGAAGTTGATGACTCTTCTGAAAGGTCCAATGTTGGTTTGTAGAGAACCACCGGATGCTGCCGAATACCTGCACATTGGGTTGGCCGGGAACTGCTCGCATTGCGCGGGAAGCTGTTTCCGCATAATATCATTTGCCCTGCAATGATGCTGGTGTCTGACTAATCTGATGTGCTCTTGAAAGCTCGACTATGCTGTGCAAGTACATGTAACGTGTGTATATGTGGACTGCAACTCACATATGGCAGGTCTGGATGGCATCCTGCTGCGCACCTCAAGTGTTCAAACTGTAGAATAGCGACATTGTACACAAGACGCAATTGGATACGCGTATCGTGTACCACCGCGCTTCACGTAGTAGCTCCATGCCTTCGGAACAAGATACATGGCAGTAACCAATTGACTGGCTTGCAGAAGTTCTTGCCCACGCATCGATGCGAGAAATATCTCAACCGAAGACCGACTGCATCCACGTATCGTCGCACTGGATAACACCATGAGCCGGGGCACACACAACAGTTGCTGCACGTCAATGCCGGGTACGATTGTTACCAAAGACAGCACCACTGCTGTAAAAAGGCCAGAATTGCTGCTGCAACAAGAATACTGCACCAAACACACCATCCCTCAAACATGCTAGAGACAAGACTGATACCCATGTACAAAAAGCAAGAATGGCTGTTACGAGTGGTGCAGCTGCACAAATTCATGCATGACTGACCCTGGATTAATACACAGCCGCATCAACGCAACCAGGCTGGCCAGTTTCGACATGTACATACCGTCTGCTGGCAACAAGGTGTGACTGCAGCCTATGCTTCATTGATTCTTCAACAAAGATGCAGCAGCCAACCCAGAACAGTGACATCAGGGGTCAGACAGTAAGTTTGATACTCACATCCAGCACATATGTGACCTGGCCATGTACTTGAAAACTGAAAGCCCAACTCGTAACTTTACTCCCGCAATGCTTTTGAGATAAATATCCTGTCCAGCGTCATCGCACTGTCCGCATCCTTGTCCGCCTCAGCACTGCTAGCTCCAGCAACTGTACCGCCACCATCACTGCCCCTACTCAAATCAGACAGCAGCTCCCAACCCTGTCTGCCAATAACTGCCAAC
>JARWLF010001993.1:0-13735 GCA_029853055.1 Scenedesmus sp. KT-U
TCCATATCTGCTGCAGCAGCTGCTCAGGATGACTGTGAGGTAGGTGCTGGTGGTGCTCGCAAGGCCTGTAAGAACTGTACTTGTGGGCGAGCTGAGGCAGAAGCCAAGGGAGAGAAGGTACAGCTCACACAGGAGATGCTGGACAACCCACAGTCATCATGTGGCAACGTGAGTCGGCAGATCGTGGACTGATGAATGAAGTCAACTGGTGTATGGCTGTTTGACACTGTCGTGTGCCTCAGGCTGTAGGGTGAAGCCGACTGCTGCATCAGCACGCCACTGTCGTCAGCTCGGAGAAAGCTTTGTGATGTGGAAACAAAGTTTATGTGGATCTGTTGTTGTGCCTAGCCACTCAGAGTGTCTCAACTGGTCTGACCGTGTGGTGCTTTTGTCCTTGCAGTGTGCCCTGGGTGATGCCTTCCGTTGTGCTGGCTGCCCATACCGTGGCTTACCTGCCTTTGAGCCAGGGAAGAAGATCACTCTGCCATCAGACTTCCTCACAGCTGATGCTTAAGGATGCAAATTGCTACGCAGCTTGTAAATGCTAGTATCACAGATGTAACGTCTGTTCTTGAAAGTTGTTCCAGAGTACTGCAGTGTACTAAAGTGTATATGGTGTGTCTTGAACTGTTGAGAGTATTCTCTTGGCGCCCTTCTTGACCTGTGAGCTTTGACCGTTGTCAGGCTGTGTATGTGCATGTAGATGAGACATTGTACTGCACTGCAACATATTCGTTGCTCCACAGGCCTTTGATCGCTTGAAGGCGCAGTTGCTCAACTGTCACCTACCCTGTGTACTGTTGTGCAGTTTTGTTGTGCAGTGTGTTGACGAGGTAACAGCCGACACGGGTCACATCACAATGGTGCTCATATAGACGCGATTCTGGATGAAAGCTCAGCACGGGATGTGTGCTGATCGCCTTGCAGCTGGCATTGATTGTACAATGGTCTGGGGCTTTTACACCCAGGACCTGCATCTCATGGAGTGTGCGCATTGGGTACTTTGAATTGTTGTGATTGCATGGCTGCGTATGCAGCGCTTGGGGAAGTCTGTAGGGTGACTGGTGGTACCTGACATGTGATGGGACCTTGGTTCATCAATGCACACTTGAATGGACGAAGAACAGAACGCAATATTGCTCACACACATCAGATGCGATATACACGTTACAGGACATCTATTCTCACTGCCCTATCAAAGTCCCAGCCATGCTGAGTTCTTCTCATGCGCAGCGTATTGCTCGCTTGAGACCTCTGGAAACGAGCTTTCCTACGCTTACAATCCCGCTGCCACATCCCCATGTTTGCGTGCAACACGTTCGACTTCATTCTGCTACTGTCGGTGTTTGGGCCGTCAACCACTGTGCAGCAGCCTATCCCAGGCAGCAGCGGAGCACGGCTGATCGTATACAAGTGATAGCTGAATGCAGTGCAGCGGAGCAGTCGTCGATACAATCTACGCCCAGGTTTTCAGAAACAGAGCTGACACAGCTATGGAACAGTGTCAGTCGCTCCTTGCTGAAACTAGGCAAAGCTGGGGCCTCGGAGTCACACGTACGCAGTTTAGGAGAACTACTTTCAAGTCATAAGTTGGTTAAAGTGCAGTTGAACGGCGCCAGGGATGATAGCGAGCTGGTGGAGCAAGTAGCAGCAGGTGTTGTACAGCAGTCAGCAGGTGCAGCTGAGCTGTTACAGATTAAGGGAGTCACCATGCTCTTCTGCAGCAGCACAAGCAGCAACCAGGAGCTCCTCGCAATAGCTGAGGCATCCTCGGCGAGCACTGCAGTATGGAAGGCCAAGCGAGCAAAGGCAGCAGCTGACAAGAGACATCAGCGAGAGGCAGCTGACGCTAAACGAGCAGCAAATGCTAGTGCAAGCCGGAAGCGGATCGGCCAGATGATATCATCTGTCAGCAAGCCTTCTAGCGGTCCTGTAGACAAAGATGCGCTGGTAGAGGAGTGGAAGAAGCTGGCGGCAGGTATCATTGCAGAAGAAAATGTTGAAGGCAGCAGTCAGCTAGGTGCAAAGCGGAAAGCCCCCTGGAAGAAGTAGGGCTTATGTGTAAATTGTGCTCATAGTCAGTTTGTGTATCTATTGCATTTACCCATCGACAGGTTGTGAGATCCTTGGCATTCCATTTACGAGCTCGTCAACAGTCGCCTCTCGTTTCTTGATATCTGCTCAGCAAAGTCTCCTGTTCTGTCTCGGTGAATACTGTCAGTGCTGGATGACTCTTTGTTGCAATAAGACATGAAGAAATCGTTCGCACTGCAACATTTCTCAACCACTTTGATAGCAACTCGAATGACTGCACTCTGGGCACATCACCGGACTATAAGTGGTCAATCATGACAGCAATGACTGACACTTCTAGGTGCGTGAGTAGTCCAAGGCACAATCGGGTTACAACGATATCTAAGCAGAAGCTGGTCTAAGGACCTGCAGTACAGCGGTATTGCCTCTTGTGTGGCAGATTGAAGAAACAGGAGACTCCACATTCCACAGGGACTGCGGATCTGTATATGTGAACTACCCATCAGGAACTGTGGATCTGCAGATACAAGGCTGGGCCCCACTTTGTACAACATATAACCGTTCATAGCATTTTGTTCAGAGCACTTGTGACAATCATGACCTTTGCTGAGAGAAGTAACAGAAGTTGTACACGGTCAAAACAGACAACTGTTTCAATGTCACAAACCGCCAACATCAGCACACTACACCCAGAAACCACAGTCACCAGAAATACCTCGTAGGTACTCTAGGCGCCATCATGGTGCTGTTCTCTGCTGTTTCTGTGAAGTAACGCACATCCCGCTGCAAGTTCTCGTCAAATATGAGTATACTGGCCACATTGCCGCATCTATAGCAGTAGTTTGGCGCGCTCCAGACTGTTACTAGACTCTGATCAGGGAACATGTACTTCAGGCCTTCCTGCACCAACTGATGAGCTCGACAGATCAACTCCAACCCTGCAAATGAGGCAGTGAACAACGCAGTGTTGATACTCGCAGATAGATTGCATACTTGTTGCATCAAACCTCCCTAGCAACCTGCAGCAGCTGTCAGCCTACACTTCAGCTTCAACAACAACAAACTGGCTATCTGTTACTGCAACCTATCTGATAGAAGCTCTCATGCCAGCTGATGTGTTGCTGCATATCAACTACTGATACTCGCTACAGACAGTGAAACTGCACATCTCCATGTGCAATCAGCTTGAACCATCAGGTCACGGGTTCTTACCGTTGATATTGTTGAACTCGCTTGTGACCTTTCTTCCAAACAGCCAGCCTGCTCCTCTGGGACTGACGGCCCACGTCTCAATATCTTCCGGGTCGCTCCACATCAGATCACAGAAAGGGCCCTCATGGGGGATCTCACACACACGGTCTATGGTGCGGATCTGACAGCAACAGCAGCAGCAGTCACAGGAGAAGGATCTGGGACACTTCCAAAGCCACCCCTGTGTCTTGTCAACAGTTGCTTTTTGTTTGCTCTCCCAATTTGCCACTGCTGTTATGTCCTGTGCTTCACACATTGCCTGATGCTCTACAGCATGCAGCATGCTTCTGCTTGATGTTGCTGTCAGTCCTGTGATGATTTACCTGATCTAGTGTGCGAATATCTGGTGACAGCCCTCCATGGACACAGAGCACCCTGCCATCAATAAGCGCCTAAGGATTACAGAAACACAAGATACATCATCAGCATGCTGTCGTGCAGATCAGACATGGAGACACAAACTGCTGTTTGCAGTCTACTTGGCAGCACACACTGCTGCTGTGGTGCAAGACACTAGCGTGGCTTGGGCGAAACCTGCGCTATGAATGGGCAGCTGCGTACCCATCTGGAGCATGACAGCACAACTGTGCTCAGGGAAGCTGCTTGCTCACCGAGAGTGTCAGGTAATCAAACACCTCTGTACAGTACCGCCAGCCATTGGCATTCCCATACTTCCGCTGACACTCGTCATAGAAGCCGTATACCTGTCACAATGTATGCAGTGGAAGAAACAGGTCAGTGCATGGCGCCGTGGATCAACGATTGTACCAGCCACTGCTCTGACAAGGAAAGTCGCTCCTGGCTGGAGTTCTGGTCATAGCACTGGTAGAGCTGGAGCCTCAATGCTGAAAAGGCAACTGCTATACTGCAGTCAGATACCCTGCTGCCACTGCTGTCTTGCTATTGATAGCTGCAGGACGTTTCAGGCATCACTGCCACGCCCTGCCAGGCTCCCACGCTCTCATTGCAGCTACAGCAGCAGTGATCGCTGCACCTGCCGCACCTGTGTGATCTGTCTGCTTTCATGGTTACCGCGTAATAGTGTCATGTTTGCTGGGTACCGTGCTTTGAGCAGTAACAGCAGTGTGAAGACTTCGAGACTGTTGTACCCTCGGTCAACGAAATCACCCATGAATATGTAGCTGGTGCTGGGTACCTCACCGCCTGTCTCAAACAGACGGAGCAAGTCATGAAACTGCCCATGTATATCACCGCAAACCTACAGCAGCAGCATCAGCAGCACAGCATGATGGATCAACAGGTGAATACAGACAAACGCATCAGCCATCAACAGGGGCAATGCTGACAAAAACGAGGCGTGATAGCAGATGATGGGCGTAAGACTGCTTCAAGACAATGCCATTGCTTTGCTAATAGATGCTATACCATGGCGCGTGAGGTTCATTGGCTACTAAGGGCCTAAGTTGTGTGCATATGAACAACAGCTGATGCCAGGTCATGGTTCCTTTGCACCAGCAACAAGCACTGTGTCACAACACTTACTGTCACTGGTCCATGTACTGGCTGCACGTTGGACTCTTCTACTAGGATTTCCTTAACCTACACAGAGCGATGGGCGATGTGATTCACGCAGATGCAGCATCCCAACAATCATGAGAAAGTACTACTGTTGAGCAACTATACAGTAACCTACATATTCACAAAGAGACTTGAGCTCATCTTCTGCAAGATACTCGCAGCGCTCGCAGCGTTTAACCTGCAGAACCAGACCGATTCGTGTCAGGAGTGTCCCAGGGAGTCATAAGGCAGACGCACCACCGGAGAAAAGGGTGTGCCGCTTGCCTTCTCAATCCATCTGTCCAAATCGACTCCCATATCGTTTCAACACGGCCTTATGATCTGCAAGCTGTTAGTGTCTAATGTCAAGATTGCGTTTTGGATTGTGTCACAGAGCTCTGCAGCGCCCGGTACTAATGTGCTTTCACGACAGGAACAGCAGAACAGAAGTACAAAGCCAGGGCAACTTCGGCGTGTGAATAGTGTAATGATAACATGCCAGCTTCAGGAATGATGTGCTGCATGCTAGAGCGTAGCAGGATCGTGCTCTGGGAGTTGGCGGGTCAGGACACCAACGGGTTGTTCGGTTCTGGTCTAGGACTCTACGGGTCCGGCTTTTGTGCGTGATCGGTGATTCCTACCGCTTGATCATAATGCTCATGAGGCTGGGTTGCGCTGCATACGTACCAGATTTGCTGCTGAGCATGTGCCTGAGATACCATGGCTGCAGCTGATGTGAGCGACGTGTTGTTGCGGCTTGGGGCTGACAAGCACTTGGACCGTGAGCGTGCGTTGAGCAGTTTCCAGCAATGCGTACGTGATTCAGGTGTGCTTCGCTGCGACAGCAGCACAGGATAACCTGCTGAGAGAGCTGGTAAAGCAGAGGTCAGCCAGTATCCTTGTTACCTCGCAGGCAGTGAGCCAGCAACCTTACAGAGGCTAGTAAGTGGTGTCAAAGACCTGTTGACGAGCTCTAAATGGGAGCAAAAGATCGGGGGCCTGATGGCAGGCAAGGTAAGTACTCATGCTGAAGACGATGCAATGGCCTCTTGTGTGACCTCAGCCAGTTGCAACGGTCAGCTGCTGATGTCTTGCAATCAAGACTGACGTCAATACGACTAGACCACGGTATAGGTGGACTATATCTGGTAAAAGTGTGCGAGCAACATGCTGCACATGCACCCCACCCCTGTGCAGGTCCTGGTGGACGATGCCAACATCAGCGGTTTCGATGAGCTGATGGTCTCTGAGTGCATGAGGTTATTAGAAGACAACGAAGTGCGCGTTAGGTTGGCCGTGGGACAGCTCCTGCGCAGCTTAGCAGTCAAGCATGGAGTCACCATCATGGAGCAGTGCCAAGAGAGGGTCCTGACAAGCATCAATGACCACTTTGTAAGTCCTGCAGATCATGCAACACTGCAATGCGTCAGCACAGCTTCTGAAGCACCGCAACTGACATACTTGCTGCCACTTGTTTGGGATATACCTGCAGTGCCTATGCGTCCTGTTCAAGAGGCGCTCCCTGCTATCAGAGGCGTCTACTTGTAGTTCAGTTATTGACTCGAGCGTCAAGCAGATAGCTTCATCACTGCTACTGTGTGTCAAACGCCCTGCAGGATCGTGAAGGCGAGGGCAGCAGAGCAGACAGCTCCTTCAGCAGCGGCTGCATCACTCCCAGTGGCGCAGGAATTCCTGCAGCTCAGCCCGGCAGCCCTGGAGCCACAAACCTCTTGGCAGCTCTCCTGCAGACCTCTTACCAACCTCTAGTACCCGGAGTAGGTCAACTCAGACACGGCACTGAAGGCTGGAAGTGTCTTGAGACCAGCATGAAGGCTTTCCAGCAGTTGGTTGAGGGTACAGGGTCCGCAGTGGCTCCCTATATCACTGCTGATGTGCAGGACTTGTTGTACCGGTCCATGCATCACCCCAATAGGTTCGTGCGGGAGACGGCACACTTCACTGCTGCTAGTATGTGTGAGGCACTTGCTGGACCTCAGCTGCTTGAGATTGGTCAAGACCTTGCTGAGAGGTTGGCTGATGGACTCAGTGATAACTGGAGTCAGGTGGGGAGGACAGCAGTGTGGTCTGGATCTCATCTGACCCAACGCTTCTGATCACTGCATGAGAAGTTGCCTACTTGCTTGCATCTGTTGGTAACACTCAACGGCAGTCTCTCTAGATGCTTGTTTGTAGGGAATCCACTGTCACAGACTATACATGGAGTGTAATGGTGTCCTGCTGTTGTTACTGTGTTGTCTTGGTACATCTTTGCGTTCCAGGTGCGCTATGCTGCCAGTGTTGCCACCCGAACCTTCTTCAAGTGTGTTGGTGCTGGGGAGCAACACCGGTACCTGCCAACACTGACTGGTCCCATGTGCCTCAACAGGTGGGTACAGCAACAGTGCCTGCTTAGTTGAACAACTCCGCGCTCTCAGTATGCCATCTGTGCAGGGCCATGCTGCAGTGCTGTGCTGTGCTGCATCTGTCTCCTGCAAGAGCTTGATGTGTGTTGGAACTTCTGGTGACCACTCGCCTTCCTGTACAGGTACTATGTTGCTGAGGGAGTTCGGCTGTACTCCCAAGAGACCTGGCAGCGTGTCATGGGAACTACTGGCAGGGCTCAGGTGGCAAAGTACATCGACCAGGTCAGGAGCAGACATCTCCAACAGCAGCAGGGTGCCACGGGTCTCTCTTGGACTTGACATATGTGCTGCTACACTGTAAGAGCTACAGCAATTACAAACTTCCGTTTGCAGACAGTGTCAGTGGCTATGTTTTGTGTAGTCAACAAGAAATCACTTGATGTGTGTGTGCCAACCCATGTAATCGTGTACGAATGTTGTGTGTACTTCCTGCAGGTTGTGTTCTACTACATCAGTCAGTCCAAGGCCAGCAATCATGCTGTCCGTGAGGCAGCTTGTGCTGTCATTGCTGAGCTGATGGAGAAGGTTGACAGGCAGGCGGTGGCACCACATGTTGCTGATCTTTTGCGAGCGCTACTGTTGTGCTTCAAGGACAGCAGTTGGCCCGTTAGGGATGCTGCTTGTATAGCTTGTGGCAGGTAAGGGGAAGAGTCCTGTTTTTATTGCTTCATCCCTCATTTTCTCCAACTCTCTGGTAAAGTTGGCATGTTGCACTGACCACTGTCCGCTGGCCCCTAGCAAGAAGTGCGTATGCATGTGCAGTCAACAGGTGTGGGCAACAAGATTCACACTTCTGTTGTGGTGATCTATCATCCCTACAGGTGTGTTGTGTCGTACCCTGATGATTCTCGTGAGGTGTTGGACAACCTGTACTCCTTGTGGTTTGATCACTTGTGGGACAACATACCAACCGTCAGGGAGGATACTGCAGCAGCACTGGCTCAAGCAGTCAGAGCATATGGGGATGAAGCAGTGCAGAAGATTGTGGCAGTACTCAGGTATGTGTCTGATGTTGGCTGGAGTTCATATGCTAGTACATACATGTGGGGACTTGAGGGCTAGCAAAAACTTCATCACTTACTAGTTGATTATGTATGTCTGCATGCTAGCAATGGGCGCAGAGCCACAAGGTCTCCTTGGGCGTTCAGCCATCATGTGACCCTCACCCACTGGCATATTATCATACTGCTGCTGTTGACTCTGCTATCTCTTCCCCTTCAGGGAGTTGATTCCTCAGGCGTACAAGCAGCCCGCAGAGTCTCAGAAGTACAGCGACCTTGAGAACAGCACAACATTTGGTGTTGCTGCGCGCCGCAAGCGTGACAATGACCCTGCGGTGCACAGCAACCAGGACATGTTCAGCTGTGGGAGCTTGTCAGCACGATTTAGCACTGAGCGGCTTGTGCGCAGTGATGGATGCAACGACTATGGGTTTGCTAGGTGAGGGGAGGGTCATGATGTTGATGATGGGTTTGAACTTCTCATGACACAAGGTATTCTATTGGTGCAGCTAGGCATGTTGTCTTGAGGCAGCATTGACTACGTTCTACTTGTGCTTAGTGGTTGCTGCCATCAGACATGGTGTGAGACTCTGCCAGTGTTGCTGAAAGTATGCTCCCGCTGTTGCTGCTGCTGTACTGTAGGGCCAAGGAACCATGGGAAGGCTCTGATGGTGCTGCTTTCATGGTCAGGGAGCTGGCAGCAGTAGCACCAGCAGCAGCAGAGGAGTTCATCCCTCAGCTTGCTGACCTGGCTCGACTCTCAACCTTCCAGCATGCTTACAACATGCATGAGACGATCTACCGCAGCTTACCTAGCATTGCAAGATCAGTAGGCATCAAGCAGTTCAAGCAGAAGTATTTGGAGCTGTTCATTGCTCCGTTATTTGCTGATTTGAAATGTGGGCATCAGCTAGCTGAAGCAGAGGCTGGCAAATGCATCAGTGCTTTAAGGGATCTGGTAGGTCCTCGGATATTTGCTGGCAGGCTTGATGAGGTGCAGCAGCGAGTGATGGAGACTGATCCTAATATCTTGCCGGCTGCTGATGCTGTCGGTGGGGCAGCAGCGGGTGTGGCTCCCTGGGCAGCTGCCTCAGTGTCACAGCAGCAGCAGGTGGTTAGGTAGATGCTGTTGTTTGTGCTGGTGCTTGACCCATTGATCCCTTGAATCTATATCGGACATAAATACTGTTGTGGCGTCGTGTCCTGCAGCCGGTCTGCAGGACTGGTTGAACTGTGCATCTTTTCTGATAACATCTTGTTATACGGTAAGAAGTAATTGAGTCAAGAGACACAACACGCACAGACGGTCGATAACTAAGAAGCACTCCACGATGTTGTGGAAGAGAATACGATATTGTGTTGAACACACTTTGCGCTTCTGTTGCAGCACTACTGCAATGTGCACATTGCCACGGTGGCGCTCAGGCAACATCATCATCAAACACACCATCATATCAGCGCTGTCACTTTCGGCTGGGATTGCATTTGTGGCCCTTCTAGCACCTGCACAAGACCCTTCGGCTGCTCACCATCTACAGCACCATCTGCATCTGCAGTCACACTGCTCACCACCCGCCCCACCACCACTGCCTGGCTGTATCCTGCCGTCCTCAGCTCGGCAACGCACGCCTCAGCTTCAGCAGCATCAACACCAGCAAGCAGACCACCAGCAGTTTGAGGGTCACACAGCAACATGCAGCGAGGATCAGATGACGACCAACTGCTGCTGCTGCTGCTGGTGGTGTCTATGACTGCTGCTGCTGCTTTGTTGTTGCTGGGGTGTAGTGTGCTTGTGATGCCTGATGACAGGCAGTCTAGGGCACCTGGGAGTGACGGTACTGCTGACAGATGTAACTGAATTTGAACCTGAAACATAACAGATGACAAGTGTTATGACATCTGCTAAATTGACGGCATAAAGCAAGCAGACCGGCTGGTCCCCACATTCCAGTTGTATTGTGCTTGAAAATACAGAGACATTGGTTGTATATACTCATCAATCCTGATCATCATGCCATCTGATGTATGTTACCTTTGATGCTTGTGCCATCTCTGCCGCATGTCCAATCAATCCAAATCCAGTCACATCAGTAGCAGCCCTGCAGCCGTACTGCTGCAATATCACTGACGCCTGACCACTGCTGACACGCATGGCCGACAGACAGTGCATCACATCCCTGCACTTGTTCGCAACAGCAGCAGCAGCAGCAGTGATGTGATTATGTACATTACTGTGATTACATATCCAGACTGTTGATCTTTGCCGCGTTCTGGGATACAGCACAGTTACACCAATTTCTGGGATACAGCACAGTTACACCAGTTTCTGGGATACAGCACAGTTACACCAGTTTCTGGGATACAGCACAATCACCAGACTGGTGCTTGACACACTCATAGTGAACTCTGTGCCCTACCTTCCTCTTGCTGCTCCCCTTGCTGCTGCTGCCAGCAATGTTCCAGTACCCAGAGGTTTAGTCAGCAGCAGCAGTTGACCGGGTTGCAGCCCCGACTTGGTCATCAGCTGATCAGGGACAGCATGGCCAGTGACACAGAAACCTACAAGCAAAACATTGGACACATACTTCTCTCAGGTGTGCCTATATAGTATGTGCATTGGACTTCAGAGCATGCATTGCAAGCAAAACCAGTTTCTGCTGCCGCTGCCAGCACTACAATACCCCACCTGCTGCTGCTGCCTGTCCCTCACTGCTGTGTCCCCCCACCAGCTGACAGCCCGCTGCTGCCAGCACATCAGCAGCAGCAGTGATCAGATCTGTGAGCTCCGACTCCTGATGATCATCATTGCTGGGAGGCAGGACTGCTATGGCCAGGGCGGAAGACGGACGGGCACCCATGGCGTAACAATCCTGAATGTAACAAGAATGTAACATGTTTGTAAAGAAACTGTAACAAGTTGGCTTGTGTGTTGTATAAGGGCCATGGCTGAGGGAAGGGGAAGCGTCGTATGTGAACAAAACAGTACAGCACAGTTCTGACAAGCTTGTAATTTGTTGAGCGAACATAACGTTATGATCAGAACCCTGACAACAGTAGACACTTGTTCAGCACTCTGAAGCTGTGTGGCTTACCCCAAGTGCATGATTAGCAGCGATGGCTCCCAGCATGTAGCTGTCCGGCCAGAATGTTGTGAAGTAATCAACAGTAGACACAACCACGTGACCCGGGGGTGGGGGGGACAACACTGCAGCATCATCACTGCCCAAACCTACAATAACACTACTGGTACTGCTGCTGCTGCTGCTGAGACCTTTAGCGTCTGTTTGCAGTGTACTGCTTGTTGCATTGGAGGCAGATACAAGCTGTTGTTCCATCTGCTGCTGCTGCTGTTGTCTGACTTTGTGCAGGACTCTAGTCAACACCTGTGATCCAATCTTAGACCCACAGCCGCCACATCTCATACCTCCTGCTGCTGCTGCTGCTGCTTGGTGTCCAGACTCATCAAAATCAACAGCCTGAGCTGCACCCAACTGCCGCTGCTGCTGCCCTGCTGCTGATCCCCAACCCAATAAGCTTCTAATGCACTGCCACCAACTGCTACCACTGCTGCTGTGCATTGGAGCCCCTGCTGCTGCTGCTGCTGTCATCATGTTGCTGTCAAAGTTGAGGTCTGTGCTGTATTTGTTCATGAAAGCTCGATCAATGTTGTCTTTCCACGTCCAGGCCCAGCCACCCTCAAAGGTGAGCCATCCTCGAGTACCAACAGCATACCTGACACAAACACACAATCCTATTTTACTCGAGGCATAAAATGTTCTTGTTTATGTATTTGTATGTGTGTTTTCTGCGCGTCTCAATGTTGTTCATGAACCAGAACACCAGTAAACTTATGCAGAGCTACCTTGCCGCTAGCAGTGTTGAGAATGGACTCTTTAGCCAGATGACACAGACGGCAGTTCCAACAAAGGGGTACCAAGGGGCCAGCTGTGTTCCTGCAGGTTTTTTACAGTAGGTTCATGATTCTTTGCAAATGTGCATTTTTCTGCACTCTTCTGCATTCTGAGGCAGAGTCTTACTTGTTTCCAGTTGATATGAGTGCCAGTGCCTGGGACTGGGGTGTGAATGACTTGAGGGGCTCACCAGTGATGAAACAGCGCAGATTGTGGGATAAAGCAGGACCCTGTTGGGGGTGTAACAACACAGACAGCAGCAGTCTCATCACATAGAATGGGCAGACGACAAAGCACAAGTTGTGCAATGAAGATTCAAGCAGGAGACACGAGCATGGAAGGAAGCCTGCTCAGGTGCATCAGAGGGTTGATGCAGGTATAGATGACTTTAAACAATCAGCCAACCTGTCTGACTGCATAGACTCCTGCTTTTGGTCGCGGGTGCGTTGTGCTGGTTGCCACGTCACCAGCAGCGAATATCTCTGGTGGGCCTCCCGCTGATTGAAGGTACTCGTTGATGAGCAGGAAGCCAGAGGAATCTGAAGCAGCAGATATAGCAGTAACGATAACCTTGAGTAACGTATGTGTACGGCGGTTAGATAGCAGCGCCATAAAAATGACATCGCGGTGCTGCCGCCCACCATTAAACATCCGATACGAACCTGTTGGAAGTCCTGTTTGCTTGAGCCACTCAGCTGCTGCTGCCTGTGTGCACCACAAACACTCGTCAAACTGATGCCAGCGGCCGTCATCCGTCAGCAGCCGGCGAGCTTCCACGCGCTGTACAGAGCTGTGCTCGTGGACCTCGACGCCGGAGGCCTGGCAGATGCGGCGGAGCGCTGCGGCGGCGGAGTGCGACTGTTCACCGAGCAACGGGCCGCGGCAGATGATTCTGCACAAATACGAGGGATAGCACTATGACACACATTATTCGAAACTACATTGCGACTGATTTGCATCTGCAATGACATTATCTGCCGTATGCGTCAATCAGGTGATTTCTTGCAAGCATGCCACAGGTAACGAACTGCAATCCATGCACCCTAGGTTCCTGCTGCAGAACTCACTTGACAACATCTTTTCTGCCTTCTGTCGACTTGGCCAAGCTGCCGCTGCGTTCCTGCTGCAATCGGTGATTGACGGCGAGCGCCAGCTCGACGCCGCCGGCGCCGCCCCCGACGACTGCGACCGTGACAGGAGTCTTGGAGGCACGTACGCGAGCTAGCAGGGCGTCAAACCTTGACACAAATCTGGAATTGCAGTAGCATACTACACATCAATCAGTCAGCTCGTGGGATGATCACGAAGATCAAGGGCCCACTGGCAGATCGCCTGCTCGACTCTCAACAGACACAGTGACAAGTTGCCAACCACAGTGCCCCGCACAACAAACATCTATCAGCTGACCGGCTTCTGGGGTCCAAAATCAGTGCGACATACACAAACGACGTTTTGGAGCATCAATCACCTGTCAATGGGTTTGACTGCTGTTGTGAACTGTGCTGCTCCTGGTACTGCTGCTGCTGCTGGTGTGATGCCGATATCAATGGACAGAGCATCGTACCGCACTGGAGGCCGGCCAGGTACAAGAACACGA
>JARWLF010001997.1:0-10376 GCA_029853055.1 Scenedesmus sp. KT-U
AGCAGCATACTGTGGTGCTGTGGGTGCTGCTGTCGTCCTGCGTGCTGCCCTGCCCCTCCTGCTGTTATCCTTTCCAAACAGCTCCTCCTCATAGCTCTGACTGAAGCCAGTGGCAATGATGGTTACATGCAGCTCACCAGCATACCTGGCAGGAAATACACAGAACAAGGAGTGGCAGTGATGTAAGAAGCCAACCTTTGCAGAGATAACAGCTTGTCATGACTCTGGATCCTCCTTGAGTCAACCCCTGAGATTGAGAAACAAGCCCGTCAGGTTTCATACATGATGGCAATCAACCCCTGACCACTTGTGCACTGCTGCAAGCCCAGCCTACCTCTCATCCACGACAGCACCAAAGATGACATTGGCTGATGGGTCAGCTAACTCTGTGACCACCTGGCTCACGCGGTTGACCTCTGCCAGAGTCATGTCATGACCGCCAGTGATGTTGTACACAATACCTGAGCATACGGCAGCAACATGCACAAACACGAATCTGACTTGATGCACTGATTCTCAAACAGCAGGGGAAACACAGCACTCTGTACTTGCTTGGGCCAGTTGGCGGCAAATGCAGTTGGGTGATCACAACACTAGTATATCTTTGACTTCATGCAGGGCAGTGTTGCTAGTGTCCTTACCAGTCGCACGTTCGACGCTCTGTTGTATAAGAGGCACACTGACTGCTGCCAGGGCTGCCTGCTCAGCACGATCAGGGCCAACTGCACAACCCACTCCAAGCATAGCGGTGCCTGCAGCAGCGGGCAAGGGAGCAACATCAGTCAGCACAAAGCAGTCGGGTGAGTAAATGGTCACAGTTGAAGTGGTCTGCTCTTTGTACGCATGTCGCAACAGTTCAAGACTCTCCTGCCTGCAGCACGGAGCCATGTGGAACCAAAATATGCTGTTCTGCTGTGCTGACCACAACATATGTGCCATGTGCTCACCAGCGTTGGTCATGATGGCCTTGACATCAGCAAAGTCAACGTTGATCAATCCAGGCACTGTGATGATGTCACTGATACCCTGCAAACATGAAGCATACAGTGACAGTCAAGCCTCCAAGCTCTCATCACGGCAGCAGCAGATGGTGTCAAGATATGAGCAGCACAGGGTCCTTAACCACAGTCTACACTGGTGCATTTCTGCTGCACGCAGACCTGGAACACTGAAGAGCAGCAACACAACAGCATGATACAGTGACTCTGCCGGACGATACTTGCTTTGTGTCCAAGTACAGAAGCCAGCCGTGTGTTGTGTCACGTGCCCTGACTTCCTGCCTACCTGCACACCCTGGCGCAGAACATCATCAGCCAGGCTGAACGCATCCGTCAGGCTAGTGCTGTTGCCTGACACCTCCAGCAGCTTGTCATTTGGAATCACAATGACCGAGTCAACAGAGTCACGCAGAGCCTCGATACCAGCAATTGCCTGGCTGCAGCGTCGACGACCCTCAAAGGAGAAGGGGTAGGTTACGACACCGAGTGTCAGGATGCCTGTGTGGTCAGGTAGCAGGGAGCACTGTGCTTTGGTGATGATGAGGAGGGAGGGTTAGATCCTCAGGCGCCACTGCTGAACTGTGGCATAAACACATATCTTGTTGGAGCTGGACTATCGCAGTTGAAGATTGGGTATCCTGAGTGCAACAAGAGCAGTGCAAGCGCTTTGTTGCATGCTTGAGGGCAGAGCGATAGCTACTCACCTTCATCCTTGCTGATCTTTGCTACAACAGGAGCAGCACCTGTTCCAGTGCCGCCACCCATGCCTGCTGTGACAAACACAAGGTCAGCTCCTGACACAACCTGTGAGTGAGGACATAAGCAGTGACAACAAGACCCTGTCAAAGTCCATAAACCTTGCCTTGACGCTAGCAGCAACTGGCCTGAAGCTGCTGAAATCAACTGCACAGCATAGGCTTACGACCCAACGAACATCTCATCTGCATCGACATTGCTTGAACAGCAGCTTGCACCAAGCACTTCCCACCTTCTTGATGCCCTCTTGACTCTCTTCAGCGGCTGCTTTCCCCATCTCTGGGTTGCCACCGCAGCCCAGACCACGGGTTACTTGGGTGCCTATCTGCATACGGTTGTTGCACCTGTGGTGTGCCAGTGCCTGGGCATCTGTGTTGACAGCCCAGAACTCAATGCCCTGTGCACACACACACACACACGTATTTGAATGGCATGCTTTCAGAGCTTTGCAAGAAGGCTTGGTGACACCTGCGTCAAGCTGCAGGTCTGCAAAACATTCCTATATTGCACCTCACCTGGAGGCCACTTTCAACCATGCGGTTGAGTGCATTGCCACCACCACCACCTGCAGCAAAGAGAGGATAGTTGCAGGTCCCTGCCTTGCGTGTGTTGATCTGATCTATGGAGAATCTTAGACGACCCTACCTACTCCAATGACCTTGATCTTTGCATGCTCGCTTGACATTCCAGTATAGCTGCTGCTGCTAACCACCATGTACTTGGCACGGGGCTCTCTTGGCAGCTGCTCAGCAAGAAGGGGTCGCTGCTGCTGCCTGAGCCTGCTGGCCTGTTTGGCATGGAGTCCTGCCGCGTGTGGCCTTAATCTGGTGCCTACAGGTGACTGCATAACCTGGCTTTGCGGGACTGCAAACCTGGTTGAAGATATGTTGTGGTTTCCTGCTTTGATCGCCATTGCGCAGCTCAATGCAGGAAAATGGCAAATTAAAGTGGAATAGCAGACGCTTGTTGAGTGAGTCCAACCAGCTGCTACCCACAAGGAGTTGAGCAAGGCTGTACGTTGTTGCCTCTCCGAGCAGGCAATGTCCCGTGAGACCCGCTATTCCAAATTGCCTGTCACTCACGCCCAGTATAAATCTATTATAGTTTCTATGCGCACAAAGGAACGATGGACCTCGATACATCAACTACCAGAATTCAAATTTTCGACCCCAGCAAACCTGCCGCAGGCTCGGATTGAACATCCTGTAAGTGACTTGAATGGTTGTGATTCATCCTGGACGTGATTCTTCAATCTGTCACGTACCATGACCGCATCATGCGAACTCTGTTGCACATGGTAACCTCTTGCTGCAGTTGGCCGCGGATACAATGCTCAAGTGGTCCGACAATATGAAAACAAACTAAACATAGTACAGCTGCCAGTGCCTGCACAATTTGACCGGCTGGATGGCAAGACAGGATGCAACATGTAGACATGCCAAGGTGACGCCAGGAGCATCACGGTGAATGTGAAAACATATATAAGAAGCAATATGATGAAACCCTGATGGTTTGTTTTGTCATTTCAGCATGCAGCAAGGGTTGTCAAGCGGCCATCACTAGCAGGCAGTGCTATTGCAAGGACCAGCTGCTGCAGGGAAACCCAGCAAAGCTTATTTCTCAGGTACATTCTGAGCACCACTCGAACCCTCGACAATCAAGAAGTGCGGCCAGTTGCAGCCATTTGAACTGCATTTTGTGCCTCCTGCCGAACAAGCACAGGGCGTCCAGAGGAAGTATATGAAACAGACAAGGACGGCGTATGCCTTGAACATGATGTCTCTGTACCACCACACGCAACACCGCACAAAGACCAACTTACAGGCACTCTGCATTGCTCTGCCACCAGCAGCCTCCAACGCAACCATAATGCAGAGGGCCACGGCAAGTTCAACAACAAGATAAGAATCAAGGATGCCATGAAAGCAAGGTTGGTCAACAGAACAATCACCCCCATGACATTCTTGAAAATTTCGAACATGTCCAGGGAATGTTTGCTGTTTGTTGCTTCGGCTGCTGCTACTGCACTATGAGAGGCAACTAGGAACGACAGAGCAGCGTATGTGGTGAACAGTTGCACCCCCACTGAAGCATAGTTCAGCAGCTGTACCTGCCTGGAGGCCATTGGCTTGCAAATGAGCAGCATCACAAGTATGACAGCAAGCACCACATTTAACAACAGCGTCTGATTGTACACACCGAGCTGATTGGCAGTGACTGACACCACAGCTAATAGTAGAGTCTGCAGGATTGTGACAACCTCCCACAGGCAGTAATTGGGTCTGTAATGAACATACAGGAAGCCGAAGTGCCTCTGCACCCAAGGGTCGGTCAAGCGATGACGGTACCAAAGCAACAACACAACAACATACAGAGGCAGGGACACATATAACAGCATCACAAGCGGAACCCCCAGACCTAGGGCCCATGCTTTATGAGTTTTGTTCCAGCACTCATGGTCTTGGCTTTTCATCCACAGTGACATCCTGCTCAACTCCACACGGCCCTCCCTGACTGCTTGTTCATCTTCCTCCAGCGTGAAGCACATGAAAAGGCTGAGGGCCACACGTGCAAGGCTGGTTAGGAAGAAATGCATAATGACCATGGCCAGCACTCCACACCAGGCAGCAGAAGGAAAGCACCTGTGAAGACAATACGACTGGGTCAATCAGCCTGAAGTGGCATGCCATGACAGAATGATTCATTCTGATTGATTAGTAGACAGTACCCGCCCAGGAACTGCCATCCAGGGGCTTGAGAGGACGTCGCAGCTCTGATTCAAGCATGTTCACCTGTACGAAGCGCTTCTGCTGACTGGGCCCGCCGCAGGATGAGGGTCAAATGCCTGAGCTGCTGCAGGAGACACCTCCATCACCACTTCCCCCAGGTTCCTAAACTCTACTTCGTCATCTGTTGATGTCTGGCGCTCAGAAGGCCGGCGAGCAGCAGAGCTGGATAATCTTGAGTGAGCCTGCCTCCAACTCCAGAACCCAGGCATGATGTCCCCTTTGCTAGCTTCGCTGTTGCTTGCTGTTGACCTGCAGGTGTCACATGCTGGCTTCCACCAAGGCTGGGTTGCTCGCAACATACACTCCAGCAGTAGAACGGCTAGGTACATCACCACTGGCACAGCAACGTACAACAGCACCTGCACCATGCTGGCAGGCACCCTTTCTGCTTCCACAGCAGCAACATCAGCTGTCAGCTGAGATGTGATGCCTGGCTTTGCCTGTCGACTGCTGGGTAGCAGGCAGTCCAGCATGAATGCTTCAGGGTTGGCTGTACTCCAGAGTCCTGCTAATGCTGTGAATGGCCGGGACATGCTAGCTGGCCAATCTACAGCAAGGCTGCCAATGATCAGCATGTACTGCATGTACAGTATCAACACCTTGAGTATACTGCTGGGCAGCGGAGGCACCTGCTCCTGCAACACCACAGTGTTCAAGGTGTGAGCTGATGCAAACGGGGTTGGAACTGGTGATGCGCCAACGCTGGAACTGCAGCTGGGATGCTGGGTTGTTGAGGCTATGGTATCAGCAGTAGACACGCTGCACTCAGCAGTTCCTGCAGAGTCTTTGGCATCTTTTGACCGAGCAGCTTGCCCACTGCTAGTGCCACTAAAAGGCCTTCGGCTGAGCGCTGCTGCTGTCCAACCCTTGATGGCTTTGTTATCACTGCTGGTGCTGAGGTACATCATGATCCTGATGATACACATCAGTGCCAGAGCACCCAGGATGTACAGTGCCAACAGCACCCTGGGAGGCATACAACGACCGCAGGTGAGCTGGCGAGTTGTCCCGTAGCCCTGCTGGCAAGTTGCACACAAGGTGCCTGTGTACCCCGGTGCACATTGTGCTTGCAGGTAAACTTCAACTTGGGTCATGGGCAGGCCTGTGCTGGAGTTCAAGCTGCCATGGGGGGATGTGATGCTGCTAGTTAGCAATGAGGGCTGATCCCTGGTCAGCGATTCTAAATCAGCCTGCTGTGACGACTTCCTGTAAGGATGCAACTGCAACAGGAGTGTATAGTTGTTGACACAAGCTGCAGGGTTCAGACACCTACACCACAAGCATGTCAGACAGCAGACGCGACTTGGCATGTCAGACAGCAGACCAGGGTTTGAATGAAAGGGCTAAGCAAAGTAGTAGTGACAGGTTGCTGGGCCAACACTTACAGATGCAGCGGGTGAGACAACAGTCAATGTGCTCTGGTTTGTGTGCTACAAGCACATGCAGTTGCAAACTGGCATCATTGCCCCTATGGTAGTCTTGTCAACAGTACACTGTATACTGCATGTTCACTGCCTTCACCTGTGCATCAGTGCTGAGTCTGGTGAGCGCTGCCAGTATCTGGGTTGAGGCACCACCACAGCACCCCCTTCACTGCAGTTGGCCGTTTGGATGTTGCACAGCTGACATCTCTTGTTGAAGGGTGCAGCCGACAAGGAATAGGAGCCACTGGGGCAGATGTCACAGGTCCGCGCCACGTCAACGTCCCCTGAAACCTCCCCAAGGACACACGGCCGGCTGTGCAGCATGAGAGTGCGAGAGTAAGGGATCCCATCCAGCGTCATGTACTGGAAGACAAGGCTGTAGTTCCCAGGAGTGACAAGCGGCTGCAGGTCTGGGATCACTGCAACTCCCTGGTTGTCTGTGGTACTGCTGCCTAGTGTGGTCGTCTGATAGTTGCGCTCTGTCATATTCTGGACTGTACTGCCTGCTGTGGTTGCTGCAACCTGGCTTGCTGTTGCGCCCCCATCCAGAAGTATCTGAGCTTCAATCCTGATACCTGCTGCTGCTTGTGTGCCTTTGTTGCCCTTGGCCAGTAAGGACACATTGAGACCAGAGCCTGAGCTGCGGCTGACATAGGGCACAATATTTTCACTGTCTGCCAGCTGTTTAGCGGTGAACAGCTCACCATCAGACAGAATGTGCTGAACAGTCAATGTGACATCTGTCCAGTCAACATAGATATCAGGACTGAACATGGCTGCCTGGTTGCCATGCACAAGCCTCTGCAGCTGATGCAGGTTAGGTGGCAAGTCCAAAGCAGCCAAAGCAATGCCGCCCCCATAACGTGCTATGTTGCCCTGAACAGAACTGCTGTTGTCTCCTACCAACACACCACCGGTAGCAAGATATGCACAGCCACCTGAGATGTTTGCAGTGTTATTGAAGCACAAGCTGCCGTGGGACATGAACAGTTTGCATGCACCTGGTCCCAACATCTGCACAGCCCCACCAGAAATGCGGGCTCCATTGGATGTCAGGCTGCTGTTTGACAAGATGACCTGGCCGTTGTCACTGATGACCAGTGCACCACCCGATGCAGCAGAACAGTTACGTACCACACTGTTGACCAGGGTTGCTGTTGCATCCTCAACCACTCTTAGAGCGCCTCCACTGTGAAGGGCTGTGTGTGATGCGATGATGCTGTCGACAATGCTGATAGAGGCCTTGTGGCCGACAGTGAAGGCAGCACCATCTTTGGCGGTGCTGCCAATAGCAAGACATCCAACAAGGGTAGCTCTGGCACTATCATATAAAGACATCAACCCACTGTGCTTGACATCACTATTGTTGTTGAATCTGACACCAACAAAGTTTGCAACACACATTCCCCCTGACACATATGCACCACCACCTTCCTTTGATGCATTGTCAGCTATCTCAACAGCATCCGTCACGTTCACAAGGCATTGCTTGTCGGTATTCTTCACGGCATACACATTGATAGCAGCACCAATGGCTGCTGTGTTGTTCCTGATAGTGGTCCCAGCACCAGACATGACAAGGGACACAGGTCTGTCAGGTGTTTTTTCATCTTCAGCAATCAACATCACACCAGCACCCCTGGTAGACCAGTTGTCTCTAATATGAGACCCTCCATTCACAACAACCCTACTGCCTGGGCCCAGGTACAACCCCCCACCCTGCTCTTCTGCTCTATTCCCTGACACAACTGTCCTGTCAGTAATGAAGCACTTGGTACTCGTGCCATCCTCAAGACCAATAGCCCCACCCTGCTTCTTTGCATAGTTGTTTGACAGGATGGCATTGGAGATGTTGCATGATGCATCACCCTTGAGAAACAGACCACCACCAGTCTTGAACGATGCAACATTGTCTGACACAACAGCACCACCAATGATGCTGCATGTGCACCGGTCTTGTACACTTACACCACCGCCATTGGGTGAAGTGTTGTTGACAATTTTGCTCCTCGCTGTCACAATCAGCTGGGAGTCACCCTCCATGAACACAGCCCCGCCATTTCCATTGTCACTAGCAACGATCGCGCTGTTGTTGAAAAGTACACTTGCATCTGTGATCACAACCTTGGCAAAGCCATACAGTTTCACAGCACCACCAAAGTTTGCCGAGTTATGAGATACAGTGGTTTTCGACAACCGCACCCTTGCCTGATCAGAAGCTAGAACAGCTGTACCACCCTTGGCTGTGTTGCGAGTGATGCTGCTGCTGATGATGTCCAACACAGCAGAACTGGCAGCAACAAACACTGAGCTCTCATGGTTGTTACTGAAGCGACCTTCCTGCACTATCATAGTACCATTGCCGCCGACTGCGATCAGGGCCGCGTCTTTGCCTTCTGGCGGTTGTTCAACCCACACTCCGCTGATGACCGGCTGCCACAGCTGGACAATGCTATCTGGCGGTACGCAGAAGTAGAACAAGGCAGTCACGTTGACAAAAGTATCCACCTGACAGCTGTGACCAGCGACAGCTTCAACACCCCGAAAGCTTGCTACCAGAGGTCCCAACTTGCCAGCATCGTAGCCCATCACCAGACGAGGTGCAGCAGGGGGGGTACTGCTACAGCGTAAAGCAGCTGACTGAACTCCCTGCCGAGGCGCTGCATCAGCACTGCTGTTGGCTCTATCATAGCCCTGAACCAGCAGTGTGCAGTTGTGTATGACGTTGACAGTGGCTGGTGATCTCGCTAGACTGTCATTGTTGTGACTGCTAATGCCAGGGTTAGCAGACTGAGCTACTAGAGCCGGGTGCTGCAGTAGCTGCCTAGGTTCGTGCGTTGTAGCTGTGGTCGGAACAGAAGATGCTGCCAAGACTGCTGACACCGAGGTCACGAACACCACAAGCAGCAGCATTGTGCTGGACTTCCGGCTGCCAGATGAGTTGTTCCGATATTCTTAGCACTCGGCAAAGATCAACTGCATGAGAGCAATACCTTCAGCAATCAGCTTTTAAGAAGTTGCACCCGTGCAAAGTCAGACCGAGACTTCATGTATGAGCTGTAGATACTACCGCTGATCAGCTTTGGTCGTCAGATACGGCACCAAAAGTAAGCGTACTGACTGTTGGTTATACAGCTGACGAGGTTCGTCTCAATCAATATGGGCGTGACGGATGGGGTATGTGCGGGTGCGCCAGCGAAACCTTGGGCTGCGCCGGCGAACACCACTTCGGCCCGGATCTTGAAGGCTTTGGAGAGACCCGTGTCGCACAAGTATGTACATACATCAAGTATCAGCTGACCATATAATGGTACAGCTTCAATATATGCAAAAGGCATGCATGTAGTTACTCGGCTTTTTCCCCCTTCGAAGGGAGGCTGCATCTGATGGTATAGCATGTACATATATATAGTTACTTTCGAAGCAGAGAGAACGTACGGGGCATGGCAGAACAATAAGCAAACAGCTTACGTGATGTATGCAGGGTCCTCTACTGGTCCATCGTGCAGCAACCGGTCCACAGCAAGCAGCATGTATCCTGTCCTAGTAGCTAACCTCTAGCCTGTCTCACCTACGGCATATACGAATTGGAGTCAGCTCAGGTCCACGTGACGCAACTTCTACACATGGCACACAGCAGAGGACCTATGCAGAGCCAACTCCCTCCCGTGCTGATATAGCTCCATCGCTGGGACTCGAGTAGTCATTAGGTCGCTTGACATCCACGTTTCATCACTCCAGTGTTGGCACATCAACGTATTTGCACCACCTTAGATAGGACACCAATGTTGCAGGTTGTTGGGACTGAAATGTGAGACAGGCATCGAGGTTTCTGATGAGTGAAGTGATGGACCTGATCCCACTCAATGTTGTGGGGCTGATACGGTATTAGATACAACAGAAAGGCTTCATAGATGTTCAACTTCGCTCACAATTGCTAGTGGCTCCTCGGGTGCAGCTGCATAGCACTCTTATAGAGCATGAGCTCCAAGCAGGCTTGTCGCATCATACAGACTCACCAGCACAACAAGGTGCAAGCTATCTGCCACCCCGACAGTGCACAACAAACCTCCAGGTCTAAGCAACAAGACCTACAACACCTAAGGGTCGACTCATTATTGAGGGATGAGCACAGTGATATCAGCGAGACATGGTCAACCAGCGACTGTAGTGAATATTCTTCCTTCTCGACCAGGTGCCTGCTGTCACAAAGAGAAGCTGTCGGCACTGGCAGTCCAAATGCTGATTGACACTTGTAGATGCACCCTGACAACAGCAACTTCAGCCTGCCAACAGAACACCAAGACCTGTCACACTCAGTGTACCAGGCTTTCAGTACCGCATCTAAGTACCAGAACACACAAGACAAGAAAGCTCTGCAGTTCAATACCACACACACATAACAGCCA
>JARWLF010001999.1:0-10450 GCA_029853055.1 Scenedesmus sp. KT-U
ACGAGCCGCCCGTCGGGGCCCCGCATGGGATGGACGACGACGCTCGCCTCGAAAGCGGTGCCGTCACGCCTCACCCGCTCGCCCTCCTCCTCGAAGCGGCCCTCTTCGGCTGCAATGCGCAGCTCGCGATCCGCCGCGCCGGCCTCCCGGGCCGCCTGCGTATGGAAGCGCGAGACGTGCGAGCCGATCACCTCCGCCGCCGAGTAGCCCATCACCCGCCGTGCGCTCTGCGGCCAACGCGTCACCCGCCCCTGTGCATCGAGGCCGATGATCACGTAATCGGTCAGGCTCTCGAGCAGGAGATCGAGCCGCTCCTCGCTGTCACGCGCCTGAGCCGCCTCTCGCGCCACGCGCAGCGAGTGATGGCGATCCATCACCGAGGCGACGAGTGCGAGGCCGAGGATGAGGAGCGTCGTCGTCGCGATCCATAGGGCGAGATGCGTGTCCGCGACCGACAGAGAGGCAGTGTGCGCTTCGTGGGCATGGAGTTCGAAGTGCGAGCCGGCCATGGCGGCGTAATGCATGCCCGAAATCGCCGCCCCCATGACCATGGCTGCCCCGATGCGCTCGACCGGCCCGGTGTCGCGCGTCACGAGGGAGATCGCGAGCGTCGCCGCGCCGATCGCGATGGCGATCGACAGCGCCACCCAGATCTCGTCGTGCGTGAGCTCGGCCGGCAGATGCATCGCGGCCATTCCGAGATAATGCATTCCCGCGATGCCGAGGCCGACGAACAGCCCGCTCGCCAGAAGGCTGAAAGCCCCGAAGCGCGGTCGGCTCGCGACGGCGAATCCGAGGCCGCAGACGCCGATCGGCAGCGCGAGCGACGCCAACGTGAGCCCGAGGCCGTATCGGATCTCGATTTCCGGCAGGCTGAATGCGAGCATGCCGACGAAATGCATCGACCAAACGCCGCCGCCCATCGCGATCGCGGCCGCCGCGAGCCATGCGGCATGGGCGAGGTGGCTCGACGCGCGCGCCCGCGTCGCGAGGTCGAGCGCAGTGTAGGAGGCCGCGACCGCAATCATGATCGAGAGCGCGACGAGGAGGGGATCGAGGGAGCCGGAAATGGTCATCGGAACGCAGGACTTCGAGCACGAGAAGGACCATACCGTTGCGTCAACCTCCCCTCCGATGCAAGCGTGGCGCTAGCCGACATAACGGGCCCTCCGAGTTCGCGCACGGGAACGCTTCTTGTTAGTTGTCAGCCGCGTCACCGCGAGGCCTTATCCAGTCGCGGTCGAGCAGCAGCTTATTGGGGTGAACCGTTGGCCGACCTTCGGCTCGTAGGGGCCGTGCACACGGTATCCGTAGGTGGTGCCCGGACGAGCATCGGGCAGATAGCCGTGCAGACCTCGTCGGTTTATTCGAGCAGATCGTTCCGCTCGACCTCTCGTGCGCCGTCCGCGTCGAAGAGGCAGAACTCTACCTTGGTGGCGTTCGCCGAGAAGAGGGCGAAATTGACGCCCAGACCATCCCAAGTCGCGCCGAGCGGGTCGGGGCGTCCTTCCCTCAGGCGGGAGCGACGCGAGTCGTGCGCGGCCGGAGCGGCGAGCGCCCGGGATTTGTTCGCATCATCGGTTTTCATGTGCTGCTCGCGGAAAGTGACGGGCGCCTATTCGCCGGCAGAGACGACAACGCGGACGGCCGTCGTATGCTCCGTCGCCCGTCGTGCGACCGCCGAGCGACGATCCGGCGGCCCCTCGCGGGAGCGCTCCTTGTCCGAAATCCGAAGCGCGGAGCCCTTGACAGGGAGGCACCCAGCTACCACCTCGACGACCGCCGGAGCCTCTCGAGGTCCGGCGTTCGGAGCGTGTCCGCACCCTTCGGACCCTCCTCGTATTCACGTTGCTCTTGGAGGATGTGGCTATGAGGACGTACGACTTCACGCCTCTCTACCGCTCGACGGTCGGCTTCGACCGTCTCTTCGACATGCTCGACCAAGCGGCGCGCGTCGAATCCCTGACGCCGAACTACCCGCCCTACAACGTCGAGAAACTCGGCGACGACGAGTACCGTATCGTCATGGCGGTCGCCGGCTTCGCGCCCGACGAGATCGAGATCACGCAGCACGAGCAGGTCCTGATCGTCGCCGGCGAGAAGCACGGCGACGGCGGGGGCGCACAGGTGCTCCACCGTGGCATCGCGACCCGCGCCTTCCGCCAGCACTTCAACCTCGCCGATCATGTCCGCGTCTGCGACGCGCGACTGGAGAACGGCCTCCTGACGATCGCCCTCGTCCGTGAGGTACCCGAGGAGCTGAAGCCGCGTCGGATCGCGATCGCGTCGCGCGGGGCGGGCGCGGAGCCCGCTCGGCTGACCGACCGCAAGGACGATCGCGACGCGGCATGACCGTCGCGGGCGGCGCGGCCGCCGCGCCCGCCGCCCGCTCCAAAGCGGAGATCGAGAAATGACGACAATCGACACCCTGCGCGGCACGCGCGGGAGCGACCGTCTTCGTCTTGTGGACGAAGCGCGCGACCTCGCGTCCGTCATCGCCGATCCGGCCACGCACTATTCGCGTCCGCGCGACGTGCTCTACGACCCGGAGCTGTCCGCCGTCGAGCAGCGGCTGGCGCTTCTCTCGTGGGCGCGCGACGCGCTCGCCGCTGAGCTCGCCATGCGCGAGCAGATGAGGGAGCTCGGCGTGCGTTCCGGCCTCGTCGACGTGCTCGACGCTCTCGTCGAGCTCGACCGCGAAGCCGCGTGGCGGCTCGCCACGCTCGCCGGGCTCGCTCCACCGGACGAGCCCGACCCGACGCCCGCCCGTTCCAAGGCGCCTATCGAGCTGCCCCTGGCGGCCTGACGATCCTTGCTTGTGATGAGGAGGACGAGATGATCGAATGGAAGGTCAACAGAGAACAGCGGGTCGCGAACGGCGCGCAGGCCCTCTTCGGAGCGCTCCTCGCGATCTCGCCCTGGCTCTTCGCCTTTGCCGACGAGCCGGCTTTATGGAGCGCCCTCACGCTTGGCGCGCTCGCCGTCGCGGTCGGCGGATACGGGGTCTTCGATCCGCGCGAATGGCAAGCCTGGATACTCGGCGGGTCCGGCACGATCGCCTTCATCGCCCCGTTCGTGCTCGGCGCGACGGGGAGCGCGCTCGTGGCTCACATGGCGCTCGGCGGGGCGATGCTCGTCGTCGCCGCCGTCCAGCTCTGGACCTGGCGCGGCCGCGGGCCGGAGCCACTCGCCGCGTGAGGCGGGCGAACACCGGCGCGGGAGCGATCCCGCGCCTCGTGGAATCTACTTTCGCGGAGATGCGAGATCATGAAGATCGCTCAGATCGCGCCGCTCTTCGAGAGCGTGCCGCCGAAGCTCTACGGGGGAACCGAGCGCATCGTCTCCTACCTGACGGAGGAACTCGTGAAGCTCGGCCACGAGGTGACGCTGTTCGCTTCGGGCGACTCCGCCACCAGCGCCGAGCACGTCCCCTGCTGCGACTTCGCGCTTCGCTTGAACCCGAGCGTGAAGGATCCCCTGCCTTATCACGTGGTGATGGTCGACGAGGTCGCCCGACGCGCGCACGAGTTCGACGTGATCCATTTTCACATCGACCTCATCCACATGCCCCTTGCTCGAAGCTTCGGCGAGCGTGCGCTGACCACGACGCACGGGCGGCTCGACCTCGTCGACCTCGCTCCCTTCTATCGGATATTCTCGCAGGCGCCGCTCGTCTCGATCTCCGACGACCAGCGCCGGCCGCTGCCCTACGCGAACTTCGTGCGAACGATCCATCACGGGCTTCCCCCCGATCTCCTGCCTTTCGTGGCTGAACCGGCCGGAGGCTATCTGGCGTTTCTCGGTCGCATCTCTCCCGAGAAGCGCCCCGATCGCGCGATCGAGATCGCCACGCGTGCGGGCCTGCCGCTGAAGATCGCCGCGAAGATCGACGCAGCCGACGAGGATTACTGGCGCGAGACCATCGAGCCGATGATCGCGATGAACCCGGGGGTCGAGTTCGTCGGCGAGATCGGCGAGCACGAGAAGGCCGCATTTCTCGGTGGCGCGCGTGCCCTCCTGTTCCCCGTGGACTGGCCGGAGCCGTTCGGGCTCGTGATGATCGAGGCCATGTCATGCGGCACGCCGGTGATCGCCTTCCGCTGCGGGTCGGTGCCCGAGATCGTCGAGGAGGGGCGCTCGGGTTTGGTGGTGGACAGCGTCGCCGAGGCCGTGCGTGCCTGCGAGCGGGTCCATACTCTGCCTCGAGCCGAGGTGCGCGCCGCCTTCGAGGAGCGCTTCACGGCGCGGCGCATGGCCATGGATTATCTCGACGTCTACGGCATGCTCTCGGGAGCTTCCCCGCCGCCGCTCGGCCTCGGGCTCGGTCGCGGCACCATTCGGATAGCTCCGGCGCACGCCGGAGGCGCGACGCGAGCAGGGGCGAGGTGACGGTGATGACCACCACCGCAGAAGGTCCGAAGACCGACGCCTCCGCGGATCATCCCGGCGCGCATTACGCGGTCGTGGCGCACGGCTCCCTCGCCGAGCGGCGCGCCCGCGTGCTGAAGCACGGCGACACCTTCGCCGTGCTCGACCCGGCAGGCGACGTGCTTTCCGCCCGGGACAGCTCGGACGGGCTGTTCCACCGCGACACCCGCTACCTGTCCCATCTCGACCTGACGATAGCCGGAGAGCGCCCCATCCTCCTCTCGTCGGTGGTTCGCGACGACAACGCGTCGCTGACCTGCGACCTCACCAACCCCGATCTCGAAGGCCCGGACGGGCGCATCCTTCTCGAGCACGATCTCGTCCACATTCGACGCAGCCTCTTCCTGCATGAGGCGACGGCCTTCGAGCGGATTGCCGTGCGCAGTTTCGCAGATCGACACCTCTCGTTGGAGCTGTGCCTGCGCTTTGCCGCCGACTTCGCGGATCTCTTCGAGGTCCGCGGCGAGAAGCGCGCCCGGCGCGGCTCGTTTCATCCCGCCGATGTCGGACCCGGCGCGGTGCGCCTGGGCTATCGGGGGCTCGACGGCGTCGACCGGGTGGTTCGCTTGCGCTTCGAGCCCGCTCCGACCACCCTCGCGGCGGACCGAGCGACTTTTGCGCTGGCGCTGCCACCGGGTTCGCAGACGGTGATCCACGTGGAGGTCTGCTGCGACACGGCGGTTCCCGCGAACGCCCCCGGCTTGCACTTCCGCCGCTCGGCCGTCGAGGCGCGCCGCAAGCTGCGGCGCTCCGCCGCCCGCGCCGCGTCCGTCGCTACCTCGAACGACGAGTTCAACGCGGTGCTCCGGCGCGCGAATTCCGACCTGACCATGCTCGCGACCGACACACCTCACGGCATCTACCCCTATGCCGGAACGCCCTGGTTCTGTGCCGCCTTCGGACGGGACGCGCTGATCACCGCGCTCCAGATGCTGTGGCTTGATCCCGAACTCGCGCGAGGCGTCCTCAGCTTTCTCGCTGCGCATCAGGCGGAGGTCGAGGATCCCGCCGCCGACGCGGAGCCCGGCAAGATCCTCCACGAGATGCGCCTCGGCGAGATGGCCGCACTCGGCGAGGTGCCGTTCCGGCGTTATTACGGGACGATCGACGCGACCCCACTCTTCGTCATGCTCGCCGGCGCCTATCTCGAGCGCACGGACGACATCGCGACGATACGCGACCTTTGGCCGTCGATCACGCGCGCGCTCGCCTGGATCGACGCGTACGGAGATCGCGACGGAGACGGGTTCGTGGAATACGGGCGGCGGACGCAGAGCGGACTGCAGAACCAGGGATGGAAGGACAGCCACGATTCCGTCTTCCACGAGGACGGACGCTTCGCCAAGGGCCCGATCGCGCTCGTCGAGGTGCAGGCCTACGTGTACGCGGCAAGGCGAGCGGCGGCCGCAATCGCGGCGAGGCTCGGCGACGGCGCGCGGGCGCAGATCCTCGCCGACGACGCGGACGCGCTCGCGGCTCGCTTCGACGACGCGTTCTGGTGCCAGGATCTCGGAACCTACGCGCTCGCTCTCGACGGCGAGAAGAAGCCGTGCCGTGTGCGGACCTCGAATGCCGGTCACGCGCTCCTCGCGGGCATCGCCTCGGCGGGACGTGCGGAGACGATCGCACGCGGCCTCGCCGGCGCGCGCTTCTTCACCGGCTGGGGCGTTCGTACGCTCGCGCGGGGTGAGGCTCGCTACAATCCGATCTCCTATCACGACGGCTCGGTCTGGCCGCACGACAACGCGCTCGTCGCGATGGGCCTCGCCCGCTACGGCTTCAAGCGCGAGGCGGCTGCGATCCTCGAGGGGCTCTTCCAGGCGGCGACCTACATGGATCTCGGCCGATTGCCCGAGCTGTTCTGCGGTTTCCAGCGCCGGCCTGGACAAGGACCGACCCTGTACCCGGTCGCCTGCCTTCCGCAGGCCTGGGCCGCCGCGACCCCCTTTGCGCTCATCGCCGCCTATCTGGGCCCCGAGATCGACCCCCACCGCCGGGTGGTTCGGCTGGACGGCCCGGTTCTGCCCGCCTTCCTCGACGAAGTCGTCATCCGCAATTTCGCCGTCGGCTCGGGATACCTGGACCTCGCCGTGCGGCGGGCCGGGAACGAGATCGTCGCCCATTCGGAGGCCCGCAGCGAAGGAATCCGGGTCGAGGTCGCGACCTGAATTCCGATGGTTTGGCAGGAGCTACCACGCTCGTCCATTTCAAGCCCGCTGCCGCTCCTGCTGGGGGTCCACAAGCTCCTCTCGTCCCCAGTGTCGCAGTAAGTGCGGGACGCGCGTGCCGTTCATCGGGCGTGAAAACAGGTAGCCCTGCCCGAGCCCGCAATTCCGCTCCCGAAGGAAGTCCGACTGGTATCGCGTCTCGACACCTTCGGCCACGACGCCGATCTTCAGGCTTCGCGCGAGCCGCACGATCCCTTCGGCGATCGCGCCAGCTCGTTCGTTCTCCGGAGCGATCGCCTCGATGAAGCTGCGGTCGATCTTGATCCAGTCGAGCGGAAACTGGTTGAGATGGGTGAGCGAGGCGAAGCCCGTTCCGAAATCGTCGAGCGCGACGGCGATGCTGGCTCGCCTAAATCGGTCCATCGCCTCCGCGGCCTGCGTCGAGTTCGACCCGAGGAGGACCGATTCCGTCAGCTCGATCTCGAGGCATGACGCGGGGAGCCCCCTTTCGCTCAGCATCGAGATGACCGTCTCCGCATGCCTCGGGTTCGCGAATTCCGCATTGGACACGTTGATGGCAACGCTGCCGAACGGGAGGCCATCGCGCTGCCAGGAGACCATGTCGGCGAGGACGCGCTGGAGCATCCGCTGCCCGAGCGCGGCCGAGATCTCCGGATCCTCGAAAGCGGGGGCGAACTCGCCCGGCGCTCTCGTGCCCCCACTCGGGTGCACCCAGCGAAGAAGGGCCTCGAAGCCGTATATCTGCCCCGACCGAAGGTCGATCTTGGGCTGGTAGAAGGGAAGGATCCTGTCCTCGTCTAAGGCACGCTGCGCCTCGCGGAGGACCCGCACCCGTTCCTCCGCCGCCTCCGCGAGAGCCGGGGCGAACATCACGGCGCGATTGCGGCCCTCGCGCTTCGCCGCATAGAGAGCGAGGTCGGCCGATCGGGTCAGCTCGGCCGCGGTGCGCCCGTGGTCCGGCCCGAGCGCGATTCCAATGCTCGTCCTGCGGCCGAGGTCACGGCCTTGATGGATCAATGGCTCCTTCAGGGTGGCCATGACCTGGCGGGCGACGGCATGCGCTTCCCACTCGCCTCGGACCTTGGGGAGAAGGATCGCGAACTCGTCTCCACCGAGCCGCGCCGCGATTGCCGACGCCGCAAGGCCGGCGCACAGACGCTTTGCCACGGTGGCGAGAAGCCAGTCTCCAATAGGGTGTCCGAGCGTGTCGTTGACGTCCTTGAAGCTGTCGAGATCGAGGAGGAGGAGCGCGAACCTGCGCCCGGCAGATGTACCGACGGCGAGCTCCTCGAGCTTCTCCTGGAAAGCGCGACGGTTCGGCAGGCCCGTCAGAGGATCGTGTCGCGCGAGCCTGTTGAGCTCGCGCTCGGCCTTGGCACGGGCCGTAACGTCCGCGTAGGTGCGGATCGCGCCGCCTTCGGCAAGGTGCACGGTGCGTACCTCGACGACGGTCCCGTTCGGCCGCTCGCGCTCGTAGATCGGGGGGGCGCCGATGACGCTGCGCCGCTTCACGAGCCATTCCGGTGCGTTTTCCTCTCGATAATCGATCTCGCCGGTGCGCTCCTGGTAGTCGACAAGGGCAGAAAAGTGGGGGCGCCGTGCAACGAGATCCACTGGCAGCTCAAGCAGATCGACGACGCGCTTGTTGTAGACACGAACCATTTCGTGAGCGTCGACCATCAGGAGGCCTTGGTCCATGTTCTCCAACGTGAGCTTCAGGAGCGCCTCGTTCTCCTTGGCTTCGCGCGCGGCCTCGCGCGCGTCGTGGACGTCGAGCGCGACGCCGATCCAGGAGATGATCGTGCCGTCGTGGACGACCGGGGCGAGCGTCACGCTGTGCCAGCGGAAGGTGCCGTCATGCCCGCGAAAGCGGGCCTCGAGCTCCTGCGGCTCCGACGTGTCGAGCGCTCTCTGCCGGGTCGCGAGTGCCGCGCTTCTGTCCTCGGGGTGGAACAATCGGAAACGGTCGGCGACCGTCTCGCCGACGGGGCCGCAATAAGCGAGCATCGCTCGATTGCAGTAGGTCGTCATCCCCCTCCTATCAGCGATCCAGACCTTCTGCGGAATCGCGTCAGTGAGGGCGGTATAGTGGCTCTCGCGGTAACGCGCCGCGGCCTCGGCTGCCCGACGTGTGCTGACGTCGTTGACGGTGACCACCGCGCTTCCGTCGTCCGTATGGAAGGCGCGGACGGCCAGGGTGCGCCCCTCGTCGGTGGTACGCTCGAAGGTGACGTCGGACGCGCTCGCGGGAACCAGCTCGAGAAGGCGGCGAAGCTCGCTCTTTGCCGGTGCCTCTCGCATGGGAGCCGTCGACGCCGCTTCCATCTTCTCGAGACCGAGCAGCGAGGCCGCATGCCGGTTGACGATCTGTAGGTTCCGATCGGGGTCGAGCATGAGGAAGCCCGTCTCCACCGCATCCAAGCTCGTCCGAAGGAGCTGGGCCACGACCCGCAGGTCGAGTTCGCGCATCACGGCCCGCGCGAGCGCCACAAGAGCGCGCTGCTGTTCGTCACTCAACCCGTCGGGGCGCGGCTCGCGGTCGAGGACGCAGATCGTGCCCAGAGGAAGGCCATCCTGCGTCTCGAGCAGAGCCCCGCCGTAGAAGCGCAGCCCCGCCGTTCCCAGTACGAGCGGATTGGTCGCGAAGCGCGCATCCGATCTCGTGTCGGGGACGACGAACAGCCTCTGCTCGAGAAGGGCGTGCTTGCAGATCCAGACGTCGAGGTCCGTCTCGCGAATGCCGAGCCCCACCTCGGCCTTGAACCATTGCCGCTCGCGGTCGATGAAATTGACGACGGCGATCGGCGTCGCGCACATTTGTGCCGCCATCCTCGCCAATTCGTCGAATGCCGGATCCGGATCCGTGTCGAGGATCCGATAGCGGCGAAGCGCCGCGAGGCGAATCTCCTCGGTCCAGGTTACGCCCCGCGCTACACACGAATGCTTGCCTGTCGAGCTGCCCATCGCTCTTTTCCTTGGAACGAGAGGTGAAATTCCTGCGGAACGCCCTTCGATCGATGCCGAGCCTGGCGTGGATACCTGAAAATCTTGTGAACGGATCGGACCGCGAGGAGCGGCAGGTGCTGACAGCCATTCTTGAACGCGAAGGAGGTCGGCAGCCGAATTCGATACGCGGAGGCTTCGCTCCTGCGCGTCGTTGGCAGGACGGTCGAGAAGATCGACGGCCGGACGGACCTGGGCTACGCCTGCGGTCCTTCTCAAGCCCTTGGCAACATCGCCCACGACGAGGGTATTCGGGGCCGGCTAGAACATCGACGTTGACGAGACGCACCATGGGTCCCTGCGGCGCCACGCGGCATCATCGTTGCGGGTGCCCCTGCAGAACGAGAGCGGACGGGTCGTCGGGATTGACGGCGTCAAGAGCAAACTGGTCCAGCGAGGCGAGGCAGAGGAGCGCTGGAGCGTTTTTCAGATCAGCTCTTGCGTCATGCCCAGCGGTGGTGAAGTAATTCGGCAGTCGGCGAGGCCGAACAGGGTCTGTGGCGTGACCGATTGTCGACCACAGGCCGTCTCGGGTTCTCTCTTTTGCTTTCCGGATTAGGGCCTCGAGCTTGGCGAAGGCGTTTTGACCGGGTTGCAGTCGGGGCGATGAAGCTGAAGGTAGCGAAGCCCGGTTCGAAGGCCTCGATCGTCTCGCGCACCCTCGGACCCGTGGCAGGAGAGGTTGTCTACAGAATCGTTCGCCAGCTTGCCGATCGGAAGCCCCCTGTACCTTTCTTGGCGATCCGTACGGCGTGGTTTTAGGCTGGTCGGATCGAGCCGGCCCGTCGGGAGCAACCTATCGCCCCCTGTGTCTCGAACGCCTGGGGGGG